>JAUEKZ010244404.1:17498-34523 GCA_031471865.1 Melibe leonina
TGAAATTGTCTTTGATTAAGGTTCCTAATCACTGCTCCATGTCAGAAACACCTATATGAAATTGTCTCTGATTAAGGTTCCTAATCGGTGCTCCATGTCGGAAACACCCGTGTTGCTGTAAGGACTCTTTATCGGAGTTCCATACTATAGTCCATACTGAAGTTTTTGTTCCCCGTGTCACGAGAAAGATTCAATTTCCGCAGCAAGACCCGGAAGGCGATCCGGAAGTCTTTGCGGAAAATACCGTAGATGAGAGGATTAATTGCGGATGAGCAATACTGGAAGATGCTGGCCACTACGTTTACGTAGCCGGGAAGGGACGTGCGGCTGGGATAGATGACCTGCGAGAGGGAAGACAAAAATACATAAATGAAATTTATCAGACAAGCTAGAATAAAAACGCTCACGTAGCAGCCACTGATGATTTTGGAATTCCTACTTGATTGCAGAACACATAATTGAGATACCATAGTTTTAACCAGATAGAGGGCCCCGTATTGTGTGCTGTTTTTTTTTTATCATTATGCCCCCTCCTCTTATGATTACTTCTCTCGCAACAGTCATGTAGATGTTATAGTACATGTTGGTACAAAATGCATTTAATATGGTTGTAGCGTATGGTTGTATCTCTATTAGAAACCATCGAGGAATAAAACAGGTCTGTAGAGACTGGTACGGCTTTGATGCATGGTTTCATTTAATAGTTTTGCGTTCGTTTATTAAAATGGTTAATTCCACCCAGTCTCTGAGAATATCTGAATAATATTCAACTCCCTACCTTGTACAGTTTGGTGACGCTGAATGGAGTCATGCAGATGAAGTAGGCCAGGACTATGACCATCAGGGAACGGAGAGCTTTGGTACTAACACTGTAGTTAAGTTTCTTCCACCTGCTATTGGCGTTGCTGGTTGCTTCCAGCGTGTTGGCCTTGGGTATCACGGGCGAGACAATGCTGGGGACTGGAGACTCCACCTGGCCACCGACAACCGGCATTTGGCTGGTTTCGTTTTGGTCCACGGTTTTGTGTCCTCCGGCATCCTCTACCTCTGTCAACTCGGGCGATGTCTTCGTGAAGGAAATGGTCTTGTCTGTAGTGTTCGGAGACGTGGAAACAGATAACGATGTGGTTTGGGCGTTTACGGTGGAGGGAGTTGTATTTGAGGTGCCTGCATCTGGCGGGTCTTCGTGTTTGGTGACGAGGATAATTGTCGAGCGTGCACTGGTCTTTTCTGCTGATGAGGATGTAACCACTTGGCCTGCAGGCGGTTGATACTCCCGGCATTGCTCATAGCTGTCATTGATGTAGCCTTGTGCATGTAGGGCTGTTTGTAGAAGCTCTTGTCGGCTGTCAATTTTCACCGGAAGTGAATAATTTTGCGATTCCTTTTCAATTGTTTTGACTGGGGAGATTTTGCTTTTCTTCCGAAGATCGGCGGAAGACGCCATATCAGTCCGCACCCCGTTATTTGATGGCGTCCCGTTACTTTGGACGCTAGGTTTCTTTGTCTTGGCAATTTTAGGCTTTCTCGTCTTGATTGGCTTCGACGTTTTTGTCTTGGCTACTGTCGATGTCTTGTTGTTGTTTTCAATAGCTGTGTTGGTAATGATACCCCTCTGTTGTCTGCGCTTGTAGTGTGCGTTTGCCACCGACATCACCTGAGGACAAAATATGACGTAGTAACAACGCGTAGACAGCAATTCCACATCTATACCACTCCAGCTTTCAGTTTTATAATTATATATCTCAGACATTTATACAAAAATCATATAATACGCTGTGCACGGTGCGAAGTTCGCTAACCATATCGCGTTAATATTTTATAAAGCATTTTTTTTCAAAGAGCAATTCCAATGACCTTTAAATATAGTTGTTATCAATGAACCGAATACCATCAATTGAGTATATAACATTGTAAAAGACATTTTCACCGCTACCATCCTTTTTCTCGGGTTTGAAATATCATCGATGTCGTCACCATCGTAAAGATGGCCTAAATGAGAAAAGAACCAATTTTAATTCTGTTATCTCTGGCCAGTTTGCTTACCTTACAGTATAAGATGGAGAGAACCACGCCTGGGATGAAGAAGCACAGGACAAAAGCAACGATGACATAGATAAGAGTGGCATGGTTTTCCACATGCCATTGGATGGCACATACAATCTCCCAGTAATCATATCGGACCCATCCCAAGGCTACGGGCATCGAGCCGAAGCAGATGCCCTGGAACCAGGCCCAGGCTATGATCATAGCGGCAGCTTTCTTGGTCATCAGGTCGTGGTAGCGGAGTGCGTGCACTACAGCCACGTAACGGTCCACAGAAATGTAGCACAGGGTTAGCATGGACACGATAATCAGTGTGTAGTTCATGCAGCACACAAGGTCGCACAGGCCCCACCCCAAATTCCAGCCGTCCTCCACCACGGAATAAAAAGAACTGCTGATGACTACCAGAGCACTCAGCATATCTGTCACACTGAGGTTGACGATGAAGACGCTTCCCACCTCTGACCGCAGACGCCGGTATGAGTAGACA
The DNA here is from genome assembly GCA_031471865.1 of Melibe leonina. Taxonomy (NCBI): domain Eukaryota; kingdom Metazoa; phylum Mollusca; class Gastropoda; order Nudibranchia; family Dendronotidae; genus Melibe; species Melibe leonina. Next base: position 20,035 of record JAUEKZ010244404.1, read on the forward strand.
CAGGCGATGATAAGAGCGTTACCAAAAAAGGACAGCAACTGGATACCTCCGACAACGAAAGATATTGCGACATTTTCGCCCAACGATCGAGAGTTGTTGTTGGCGACCATCAAATAACTGCCATTTGCCTGTAAAGACTCCAGAGTCGTAGAAGTACCGTTAAGTGGCGAGGACGTCATCATTGTAATTTATGGAGTGGATCAGGTACATGTAAAATAATATGAGTCCAAAATAATCAAAGGCCCGCTAGTTCTAGGGATACGCTGATACTGACATGATCGCCTCGAATTAACTTCTCCTTCCCTTTAGAATCTGTTTGAAAGAGTAAATAAATTAAAAACGTATTAAAAACTGGTTGCTCATCTTATTTCAAAACTGCTAATGCTAACACATCTACATCATAAATACTCCTTGTTTTCAGGCAATTCGTCCTTTTGCATGGACTTAGTGCTGGCCACACTTGTGAAAATAAACTATGTGTAAAAACCCAACGGGTGTCTGCTCGTTGTCCATGGCAGTACCAGCAATGGTTCTATTTTACAGACAGGGGAATTCTTCGTGTCGCCAACTGCTCATCCCATTATTCCCTCTGCTGTTTATCACTATTACGAGCATTTCTCCCTCTCTGCCTTCTCTTTTTCTCCGTTGCTTTTTTTTTTCTGAAGTGTTATTATTGTATATCATAATCAAGTCAAGCCGGTTTTGATACAGGATAACAGCCCCTGGAAGTAAAGAACATTTTGATGTTTATCAAGTTTATAATATCATGAGACGTTTTTGAATAATCAATGTAAATATACTGCGTATGCTTATGTCGATCATTAAGAATTATTTAAGTTCAGAATGGAATAATTTTCAGTTCCTTCAAATTATCAGCGAGAAAAGGAATATCCAAAGCTTAAGATATTTTTACAACAGAAATGTCTGCACACTCATAACAAGAAATCATAAATCACCGTTGTCCTTAATCAAAATCCAGGGGTTTTTCTATGGCTCTCTCACCCACATAGATAACCAGCAGTGCTACAATAGAGTGGTGATTGGCTGCACACGCACGTCGTGCTATCCCCTATGTGCCACACGACACTCATATTATTGCGTTACTTCATGCCGCCGGCGGCAATCCCTGTATCAGCCCGTGGTGCCGCTGCCGCTGCCGTTGCCGTCGCATCACCGCTTCCTGTCGTCATAACTTTCCTTTATTGCTGCCGACACATTTTCTGACTCCGCCTCGTCTACTTTAGTGCTCGCGCGGCTACAAATGAGTCACCACGCAAAAAAACATTAATTAAACTTGGATTCTTTTACGGAAATCAATAGCCCCCCCCCCTCCCCCCCACACTTTTTTACACAAGTTAAGGTTTACAAAAAATTGATTGGTTCTAAATAAAAAATCTTTCATCTTCATCTTGGGTGAAACGTTTTGTTTAATTACTCGAGTTATTGGCGACCATGGCCCAAATGTCGATAGCGCCCGACGGAACAAAACAAAACAAAAAAAGGGAAATCTCTATGTGCATTAACCAGGGCAGCAAATTGAGTTTGGAGATTGTTTAAGGGCGCTCAAAAACTGATTCTAATGCTGTTTATCAGCACTTTAAAACTCTTTCATCAGACAAGTATCAATAAACAACTGTATTGCCAGCACGAGTCTGCCACCGATGACGTGGCAACTCAATATTGAACATGATTAGAGCCGATGCCCGGTGTCTATTTGTTTTAAAAAAACGTTGAAAAGTTAAAGTGGAGGCTTATATAGCGCTGATATCCACGAAGTGTGCTCATGGCGCTTCACACTTTTTACTTTCCCCGGCCAACAGCAAACATTGAAACACATAGGAAAATACAAGCAGCGGTTAGGCGTGTTACAATTTGTTTGTGTGACAAAGAGACTGCTGTATGGAGGGCCAGGTACCCATTTTACTGCTGGGTCGACCGACAGTGGGGTTTTCTGGTCCCGGAAAAAAATTCCGCCTCCGAAGGGAATTGAACCCAGGACCTTCAGCACAACAGTCTGAAGCTCTACCAACTGAGCTACTGCGCTATTTGCATTGATGAAGTAGAGCAACGGCTGGAGTAGATTCTCTGGCCCGCGGAAAAATCAAAGCTCGGGTGAAAGGATTTGAAGCCGGGTTATCAGGCAGGGGGTCAATTCTCCACACACTTTAGAGGCAAATTTAATGTTTCGACCGTTGAGTATTTTATACGAGTTAATCCCTATCAGTCTGATGAGAGGCATGAAGGTGCGGCATTGTTTTTTTAAGAACGGGATTGGCTGACCCAATATTTAATGAGGGAAATATTGCCTATCTATATCTATACAATCGGGATGTCAATTTTATGCTTTGAACAGTTTAGAAATAACCAGTTCATGAATTTGGAAACACACGACATGTAAAGAGCGAAAATATGAACTGTTCTTGCTTTGGGGGTATCAGGGGTGATTATACAGCAATTTCCCATGATTTTATTGCAAGCGGAGAAGGTGGAATTATAGCAGACAACTTTGATTATCCGGAAAATGTCGGAACTTTTTTTGTACAACTCAGATGTTTGATCGCTGTCTCTCGAGCTTTCATCTTGGATCTGGCGGTAAAACTTGACTTTTGAATCTCACCAAAGTATGTGAAAAAATAGCTCTGGTATGTTATTCTCTGGAGAGTTGGTGCTTTAATTGGTATTGGATTCACAGTCTTTGTGAAATGTTAAGGTCAATCAATGAAAACTTTACAGCCTAAAAAAAACAAGGCACCACATGCAGTGATCAAAGCTGAAAATTCTGAGCTGCACGAGAAGTGTAGGCCTACCTATTTCATTTTGGGAACAAGCAATTCTATAAACCCCTTTGGATGGAGAAAAAAACGCCGTTTGATTATTTTGCACCAATGTATAATGTGAACAAATTGTAGAGTCAAATTCCCTTTGTCCGCTTTTAGAGATTCCTGATTTGAATTCCCCGGTCATTTTTCAACTTCTTAATCATTCTTTTTTTCCCTTTTTTTTCGTGACTGTCTATTATAGAGACCAGCCTCTTTAATCTTTCGGCGTCTGCTTCACACATTATTGTTAATTAAATTCGGGACGGACCAGCGTCTTACCCAGAATCGTTGCAGGGGTTTCGTCTGTCTAGCTTTCTTGTTTTAGGGCCAGATCAATCGGGGTTGTAAGTACAACGGCCGTGACTGTTTTGGCATCCTTATTTCCCAGCGGATGTCTGTTCTCAAGTTAGAATTAATGTGGAATGTATGGAAGCATTGTCCACACCTTAGATACACAAAGAACGCCCTCACAGTAAGGGGAAGAGGTAATTGGTTTATGAAATATTAATGATCCAAGATAACTAACAATAGAAACCATCAAGATAAAGGTCTTTACATTCGGAAAAGTCTTCAAATTCGCATCAGTGCATGTATACGAAATCTTACATCTCCCTTTCTTTATTCTTTTACTATATTTGAATAACTTTGGTCTTTACTTCATTTTTTTATATAGTAAATTATTGTAAATCGATGAGTCATCCGATACAAATTCCCTGAAATAAGGCTATGTAACCCTTTCTGGCAAAGAACACGGTACATAAATTATTATTATACGAGTACGTCTGAAAGATAATGTAATAGTGTGTTTTGCCACTGAATGAATGAAAGGCAGTATTCATCATTGCCATCTCTCCGCTTTCACTTAAATACACTTTCCCTTTGCTGTAATGTGGTAAACACTGTTAACAACGATATGGCGGAACCCTCCAAAATAGGCATTCACAATCTGTCCTTGGCCATCCCTCATTATATCCCCCCCCCTCCTGTTTTTTTACCCTAAAAGGATGAGTTCGACTGGCTTACAACAAGCAATCGAGCAATGTTCAGTAGAGGTATCACATCGCTCTTTGAGTTTGTTATACCATCCATGGTTGCTTTTGCGTAGAAATAGAGATAATGGTGAGAGAACTGTTGAGGTGTAAAATCTAGACTGTGGTAAGCGTAAATTAAAAGTCTTTGATAATATTATGTTTTTAAAAAGGCAGGACCAGGGCAGCGGCTTGTGTGTGTGTGTGTGTGTGTGTGTGTGTGTGTGTGTGTGTGTGTGTGTGTGCGCGTGCGTGTGTCTCTCGCTCTCTGTGTTTCAGTTTGTGTGTGTGCGTGTGTTTGCTTCAGTTTTTAGGTGTCCTGTTATGTCACTTGTGTATTTGATATTGATAAAAAAAATTGATAGCAGTGCTCAGCAAACAAGGTTTGGTTTTGGAAATACACCATACAGACATGTAGTTGATGTGTTCACAATCGGAAGGGGAAGTAATCTGGGTTAGACAAGCGTCATGATCAGAGGATCGCATTCAAAGTCATTTGTCCACTTCACGCAAATGAAATCATGATAAATCGGAATATTAAACATGTTAAAATACTACGCATGGTTTGTATTAATGAGTGTGAGAGCAGGGCAATCGCGAACGGTTTAAAGAAACATATTGAGGCATTTGAGATGTGGTGCCTTTAAAAAAGCAACGATCTTTATACACACAGCACTAAAGCAATGAAGAGGTATTATAACAGACATGCCATGCGATTTCCCTTCCCCTCTTGTCAGTTCGTTGGCCTTTCGCAATATTCGAATATCTAGTACCTACTAATCCTGAGCTCATGATTATGGACGAAACCTGCTGTCAATTAGACTATGTATTGTTCACACTTCACTGTTGTCGGAATTGGCTTTTAAAAGGAAAGGCTTTATTTGGTTAATAATAGGTGTTACTACTACCTGTCCTTAGTTGTGTGTGTGTGTGTGTGTGTGTGTGTGTGTCTGTGTGTGTGTGTGTGTGTGTGTATGTGTGTGTGTGTATGTGTTTGTGGGTGTGTGTCCGTGGTCATCTAAAAATGTACATCGTCATTGTCTATCATTTGCTGTAGAATTAACCCTTAGATCTAATCGGTTTTTGAGCGTTCGTGTGTGTGTGTGTGTGTGTGTGTGTGTGTGTGTGTAGGTGTGTGTATGCATGCATGTATGTGTATTTGTGGATGTGGGCGTGGAATGTGGTCTTCAGTGTTGTCATCTTTTCTCTGTTGAATCCGTTGCTATTTGTCACCGCCATTGTACAGCGCTTTGAGCTCTTGGGAGAAAAAGCGCTCTTTAAATCAATGTCTTATTAATCTATGTATTATTTATAAACAGGTCTAGTCTATTAGCTTAATTTGCCCACGGAATCGGTGCTTTAAGTAAAGATAAGTAGTCGATAACAATGGAGGAGACAATCTAGGTCCTAATTCTTTATACTTTATGACAACAACCTATAACGGTGCTGGCATTGCTATTGTCCATATCGATTGTTCAGGTATTTCATCACATCTGGTAGAAAGAATTATCTCGGTTAACCACTTTTGAGCCGGTACTTTGTTTTTTCAACTAAAATTAGGGGTTTTACGACCCGAAAGCGCATTTTGTTTGGAATCCGCCTACACCGAACCTTTCTTATCCGCTCAGGGGATGACACGAAACAGAAAACGCGGTAGGGTACCTCAATCGTTCGCTCGGGGGTACTAAGTGCTTTCGTCCTCCCGTTTTAAAGCTCCGTTCGCATTTCCCTACACGAGTAGTGCAGGCTCCCATGGCCTGCCGGATGTCTTCAAAGTTGTGCTACCTTAACCCTTTCACAGCGAGATCCGGATCTAACCAAACAGACTATGCAAAATATGCAAGATTCCCGTGTTCTTATATACTAGATAAATACGATTTCAGTGGACTGAATTTCAGGCTTTTGGCATATGTCAGTTCACTGAAGTCTGATTTATCTTGTATAGGAACAGATAACTCTTGAAGATGTTGTTGTCCAGTTAGTAGTTTGAGAAACAAACTTAGCAGTGACAGGGCCAATGTGATAATGTCATTGATATGTCATGAAGATAGATAGAACATACTGATATAAAATGCCGATGAATTTAAAATTCATGGCAGAAAATTGTCGGAGCTTCTTTCCTTGGGTTTTAGTTCATGAGACATTGTAATCATTGTTGGAAAAAGACATTGTGTAGTCCTAAATTTATTATCGATTTTATCATTGTAAAGTTGTGACAGTCCTTTTTTTAGTTCTTGACGTAAAATCAGTACATTTTTTACCTCTCCTCTTTGTGATCACAAGACACAGATCGATATATTTTAGATGCTTTTTCTCACCTATACTTTTAGATATAGATGTAAATATCTTTAGTTACACAAAAAAGTTACCTCTTTGTATTTAGTTTAGGTGTCTCCCTGAATACCGCTCAGCCATCATTTTGCACATCTTCTTTGGCTTAACCCTTTCACTGCTAAGGACACAAAAATCTTCAAGATTTGCCTGTTCTTATACCAGATAAATCAGATTTCAGTGAGCCTAAGGCTTTTCGCATGTTAGTCCAGTGAAATCTGATTTATTTGGTTTAAGAACTCGTACGTTTTCAATATTTTACTTATTTTAGTTGGATTATGATCAGACCTCGCTGTGAAAGGGTTAAAGTAGGATCCCCATGCGCTTTAGCTCAGTTGCTAGAGTGTCCGACTTTTGCGCTGAAAGTCCTGCGTTCGACCCCCCCCCCCCCTCATTAGTTGCTTAATTGTGGTACTGGAAACCCCATCTGTCGACCCAGAAGTAAAATGAGTACCTGGCCCACCATATTATAGCCGTGTCTTTGTCCCCTAAGTGCTTGTCCTGTCCTGTATGGTCCAATACTTGCTGTTGGTCGGGTGGACGTAAATAGTCAGGGGGAGGGGGACAAACTGCCAAAAATGTGACCTAACCTAGAAATGAAAGATATACTTTCTATTTTATGATCATTCCGATCTCAAACTGAAACTGGGTTCTATATCTGAAATTAACTCCCAACACAGCAAGAGCGGTTATTATGAGAAGCTAGACTTTGTTTTTACTCCGTTCAACGACCTGCTCCTTATCCGTATGTTCGCTTATCAGGAGTGAGATGCATTTGCCGCTATTTAGAATCCTTGTGTTTTAATCAACGCAAGGCGGATCCCAGAACTTGTGGCCAAGTTGTTTCCGCGATGGCCCTTATTGGCATCGTATCTTCTACTCCATGACAATTTACAAGGTATATCTCACCGGCCCGGAGCACCCTTCGGCTACAAGGTCCTAGATCAGCTCACATGTGTTTTTGACCTTATAATGTGTATGATTATCACGTGCTCCAGTACAAGGCCATCTAATCGAGCTGTGTTCCGGGCCGGTTAAGATCGTTAGATGGGTGGGATGTGAGTTTATAACATTATGTATTTTATCTTCTTAAAGGCCAAGTCCAAGCTAAAATGTGTCAATGTTCAAGTCCAATAATATTTTGTGCCAAGAGTTTGTAAAGGACGGGCCAAACGGTTTGGCTCTTGCACTAGTCTTGCGAAGAAAAAAAGCAAAGAACGTGGGCCAAAACTTGAAAACTCTTCCACATTGAATTAACTTACTTTCATTTTCTTCTTTTGTGACATCTGCATACCATTCCTTGTATTACATCAGCTTAGATATTCTTTATTTTTCAGAGTTCAGGCAAATTCTGGTACTTTTCAATCAGCTCCAAAATAACTGTTCTGAACTTTTGATGTCGCAATAATGATGCAAAAAGTATATTCTTTTCTATCTGGCAGCAACTGAAAAAATAATGATGACGGTTTGACAAAAAATACCAACTGAAAACAGAACCTTTAAACATTTCACATAATTTTTTACCTTTCAAACAAGCCCATGCACGATAAAATGTTTTTTTAGAAATTTTGTGTCAAACAAAAATTTTCATCCAAACATGAAACAAATTCGGGCGAATAGTATATGGCACTATATAGACCGAACGCTTCGAAAATTCACAATGTCACCATTGTACTAGAACTAATGCACATAATTGGGTGATGGCGTCATTTTAAAGGGGGAAAAAAGTTGAAAGTGTTCACTTGTTATTGCTGGCAGAATGAAAACATATTGGGATGATGGAATCAAGCGCAATGGCACTATTCCCTATAATTATTCACTTCTCACCGGCCTGGAACTACACCAGGCTCACTGTCTAGTTCCTTGTATTCCACAATAGTACACTATCACTATTGAGATCGATTCTCCTTTTTGTCCTTTTAGCTTCTCATCCTTCCCATTGTGCAAACATATCTTTTAGGCTTTTACTGTAATCATCATCGTGCTGCCTTAATCTAGAATATATTTCTGATTTGTTCTCTCTCTCTCTCTCTCTCTCTCTCTCTCTCTCTCTCTCTCTCTGTGTGTGTGTCAGAGAGAGTTTATATGTATATTTATCTATTTACATACCTATCTATCTATCTATCTATCTATCTGTCTGTCTATCCGCCTATCTGTCTATTTATCTATTTGGCTCTCTCTCTCTTTCTCCCCTTTCTCTCCCCAACTCCCTTTATCTCTCCCTCTCTTTGCATCTCCCTTTATCTCTCCCTCTCTTTGCATCTCCCTCCATCTCTCTCTCTCTCTCTCTCTCTCTCTCTCTACTTCCCCACTTTCTTTCGTTTTTCTCACTTACTTTACATCTTCCTCCATCTCCCTTTCTCCTTTTCTCTTACTCTAATTACTCTTTCTTTCTCTCTAGACACGGGAGGGAAGCGGTCTAAAAAATCTTTGGATTAATCAGGCAGCGTTACTTAGAAGAAAAACTTGATCTCACAGAGGATTTCATGTCTTCGCATAATCTCTGTTTCAACAAACGAGATTGTTAATGTTATGTGTGTGTGGTATGTGTGTGTGTGGTGTGTGTGTATGTGTGTGTCTGTGTGCGATTGTGAGTGTATGTGCATGTATGTGTGTGTGGTGTGTGTGTGTATGTGTCTGTGTGTGATTGTGAGTGTATGTGTATGTATGTGTGTGTGTTTGTGTGTGTGTGTGTGTGTGTTTGTGTGTGTGTGTGTGGTGTGGTATGTGTGCATGTGTGTATGTGTGTGTGTTGTGCCATGTTTAGCTCCAATAAATCCTACTCTTTTCTTATTCTTACGCGCTTCTTCCGCAACTACCGGAATATTGCATCGATTTCAGTGTTAGCTGTTGTTGTTCCAATATTCTCATTCCTTTTCTCACCCAATGGCAAAATTGGAAGCAGCAGTAAAAGTAATAAAATGTAACAATGGAACTTCCATTGGGATGATGAAATGGAAAGGTGATTGAGATTTTGCATTGCATTACATAACAACTTTCCACATTTATATATATATATATATATATATATAAATATGTCTCACTCTCTCTCTCTCTCTCTTTTAACTAAGGACTTCCATAATATTTTGACAGGAGCTGTCATTACACCTCTCCTTCTCCATGGCATCTTTGACTGAACCTCTTTTCTTTTTATCTCTGGGAGTCCACGTCTCCCACGTCTTGCTTTGTGTGAGTGTGTGTGTGTGCCTTAGGTCTTATGTGGGTCCAATCCATTTCCATCTCCTTTGAAGTATTACATTTTTAATTTTGCCCTTGCCCATTAATACTAAAATAAAACATGTTTAATCCGTGTAAGGACCAACATCTGTCTCGTTTGATCCAAAGCTGCTTCTCTTATATTAGACTCTCTCCATCATTATCATCATCATTATCATCTTCACCAAGAGCAAGATTAGTGTCACCATTAATACTATATCATTATTGTCGTCATGATCATCAAGGTTTTTTTGTTTTGTTTTTTATTTGCTGAAAGTCATGTCTTTGTCAATTTTTGGGGGAAATGAAATTTTTAAAATTGTGAATCATTTCTTTGTGAAACATCCTTGGCAGGGTCAAAGTCTAGATGTTCTTTTAACTAGCCTATCATCTTACTTACTCTTGGACGCTTATATGACCCCAGCAGTTGAAAGAGCCCTTACTTAAACTTTCAATAAACAACAAAATAATGATAATTAATTATAATCCCAATCTGTTTTGCATAATTTTTCTTGGGTTGCGATCATCACCATCCTCATCATCATTATCATCATCCTCCTCCTCCTCATCATCATCATTACAATAATAATATCACTAATAACAATCCAGGAATCGGCTAAGGTTTTCTCTTTTTCGTTTTTCAATTATTATCAATTTGCATCTTTCTGTGTTCTTTATATAACCTATCGTCTTTGTCCTGATGAAGGTCTAGGGCCGAAACATTATTTTTAGTGTATTGATTAATTTGTTCTAGCCCCCAACTACTGGCCTGTCAACTACTCTCCTTGTTTTACCAATGCTAATAGTAATTAAGGTAATCATAACTACAATGCCTGGCGTTATAAGAGTGTTGTGCTATTTATAATATTTTTTTTATTCTGTCAGGTGATGATTCTACTGCAGAGGACCAACAATGACTGGTGGCAGATCAGGAAGGCTGATGCCACGGAAAGTTTTGTTCCTGCCAACTACGTGAAAGAGGTTGACCCCAAGGTCGTGCAAAAGGTCATTAAGCAGCCTGTCAAGGTACCTGAAAAGGTCAAGGTCAAGAAAACAATCATGAAAAAAGAAGTGGTGAAGAAAAAGAAAGACAAATCTACCAAATTGAGAAGGGCACCTTCAAGTAAGTTAATTTTCTGTATTTTTTTTTTTTACAACTTCCTATCCTTCCCAAAAGCGGAGGATGTTGCAATAACTCAGCTTTGACAAAGAGACGTATTCTGTATTAACATATTTTATACAGGATACAAGTTGTATAATAATAATTGTAAAGTGTGGAGCAGGCATTGAAAATCAATGATAAATTGTTATTTATGAAATGGGGGGTGTAACAAGGGTAGGGTAGCAGAGGGCCAAATGGATATAATCACATTATTGTCTTATGCTGCTGGCCTGGTGGGATGTGGGATGGCTAAATACACCTTTAGTTAGTCACAGTTAGAGCTCTTTTTTTTTTCTTTTTTTTTTTTAAAATACTTCTGTGGATTTTAGTTGAAGTGAGCTAATACCACTTCCTTGTAAATGAAAGTTGAACAGAACTAATACAACTTTCCTGCATAAATAATCAGTCAGAATTTAATATGTTATTATTCACTATGTTATTTTTAGACTGTCTCTTAAAGATGTTGATGAGCCATATCTTGTGAAAAACTGTTTTAATACATTTTGGAATCATTTTTTCTCAACCTACAGTGAGGTCCCAAGCCAACCTTCATTTTGACAAGGACAATGTGGAATCTCGTCAGAAGGCAATTTCCACTCAGTATTCAAAGCTGAGCAAGCTGTCCAAGGTGTGAATGTAACTCATTATCATAAGATTAAGAAGCTCTTTATTTATTCCTTCAGATTTCAGTGAAGTGGCATACGCCAAAAGCCTGAAATTCATGTCACTTTACTGAAATCTTATTTTTCTGGTATAAGGGGAAGCAAATCTTGCAGATTTTTTTGTTTTGTTAGTAGTTTGAGAAAAACCTTAGCATTGAGAGGGTTAACATATATTATGAGTCATTAGAGTCATTTTAAAAATGCTCTACTGCTAAAGAAGACACTCTTGTCCCAATGAAATAATGTTAGTAAACAGGGGTTTTTCATGTGAAATAAATTATGCTGCATGGGTAATCTTGCCTGTAATTGTCATTTTGGATATGGTATAAGCAATAAAAAAGTAAATACCAATGCTGTGAAAGTTTTATTTGATATCTATCAAGATAAGCATTTCTTTCTTTTGAATTCCAGGCTAGAAAAGTGAGTCTGGAAGACGCTGTGAAGTTGTTCCATTTCTTCAACGAGTGTAATGAATTTGAGAGCTGGATGAAAGATAAGGTGAGTGCCATCTGCACCAGTTTTTCTCCTTACATGATGCTTCAGGATACTAAAATGAAATAACTATGATACAATTTCAAAATGATTCAATTGTGGTGAAAAGGAGGCAGTCTCGTGTATTTATACGTCTGCTAACATTCCATTGTCCAGCCATTTAAGCATCGTTATTACTCGTACTAGGTATTCTTCATGAGTACAGTGAATGAGCTTGTGTCTGTATTATTGTTGCAGGAGACTGTCCTTAAAAGCAAAGAGAGCCTGGCAGAGGATATGGAGGCTGTCAAAAAGAAGTTAGAGGTGAGTTGTTATAGTTCAAGGATTATCACTCCTCCAACTGCCACCAGCCCACAACTTCACACTCACACACGCACACACACATGCACACACACAGACACACAAACACACACACACATACTCACACAAACACTCACACACACACACACACATACACATACACACATACTCACACAAATACACATACACACACAGAAAAACATACACACAAACATATACACACACACATACACCAACACACACACAAACAAACACACTCACACACCACCACACATGTGCACATACACACACCCATACACACCACATACGCACACACTTTTTCAGGTGAAGGTTGGCCAAGGAAAATGGAAATGAAACAGGAGTGAAAAAGATTCACCTACACTAAGCTTTCTACACACTTATGATAATTAAAAGGATAATATACTTGGTTTGCCACTATATTGCAAGTCATTGATTTGATGAAAAGGAAAATTTTTTAATAATCAAATCTACTAATAATTCTTTGATGACATTTTGACACTTCTCAGTGAGTTTCTCTTTTTCTACGTCTCTTTTTGTCTGTCTTCCGGTCTTTCTCATTGTCTCTTTGATTGTCAGTCGTTCTGTGTGTGTGTGTGTGTGTGTGTGTGTGTGTGTGTGTGTGTGTGTCCCTATCTCTCTCTCTCTTTCTCTCTCTCTATCTCAGTCTCTGCCGTTTGCTTCTGTGTCTAAATGCTTTATCTCTTTCTGTCACTCTCTCCTTCTCTCTCTCTTGTTGTCTGTAATGCTTTCTTTCCCTCTTCCTCCATTTCTTTAAGCCATTTGACCGATGCCCATATTTCCTGTCTTTCATCTAACTGATAAAATGGATTACATTGTTCCCCCATCTTGGACACAAACTTTGCCTCCTTGTCTTCACAGAATATCCTGACCAGTTTAGCTGCCAACAAAGGAAGGCTGGATGCCATTAACAAATTAGCAGAGGTCATTATCAATTCAGGAAGTGCTCAGACTGGCAAGGTCAAAAAAAGACAACAAGAGATCAATGACCGGTCAGTTGATGGTTTTCTTATTTTAAACATTAAGTATCCCAAGTGTTGTTCAGCCATTGAGATAAGGATTGAAATGACCCATCTTTTCCCCCCTTAATAATCATGTAGGCTCAAATGTCCAAATCCTTTTATTTTATCATGAGAAAGTCCAATTTATCCATAATTTGAAAGAAACCTTGGTAGGGCTGCTTAGAATACCTTTTTGTATTTGATTTAAGGAAATTTTTTAAATATCCCATTTAAACAGATGGAACCGACTCAACCAGTTGAAGTTTGAAAAGGAGAAAAACCTCAAAGGAGCATCCAGGTAATTTTGTTAGAATGAAAAGTTCTGGTTGCAGAATGCCACTATTTTGATTAATTAGATAACCTATAAGATAAACTATCTACAGGAGCATTTCAAATTCCTTGACCTTGTACATCTTTATAACTTTTAACCCTTTCACTGCGAGGTCTGATTCAAGCCCAACTGAATTATATGCAAAATCTTAAAAATGTATGTATTCTTATACCAGATAAATCAGCCTTCCTTTGGCATATGTCAGTTCACTGAAATCTGATTTATCTGGTATTAGGACAGGCAAGTTTTGAGGATTTAGCAGTGAAAGTGTTAAAATAGAACTGTTCAAGGGATTTTAGCGTAACAGATGACATTGGTGACAATATGCATGTCTTAACCTACCTGCTGTGATGCAATTCAAAGAGTTGGAGCAGAACTTGATCATGCAATACAGAGTTGTTTTTCCAAAACAATATTTTATTCTCCCTTAAAGAAACTGTTACCAGTCTTTGGAGAATATTCTAATCATACTTCAGTGGTGATTGAAAGGCAAGGAACTAGCACTTGATCAAGATGTAAAAAGAGCTGATATAAAACATAGTTGCATATCATCACTGTTTACACACCTTTACTTAGCTTTGACTACTCTACTATTTACTGTATCATCTGTACTATCATGACAATTTTATTACCTTTCTGCAGCATCGAGATGTTCAAATCTACTTGCGATGAGTTGGCTGAATGGATCAAAGAAAAGAAAAATCATTTATCAAATGATGGGTTGGCCAATGACTTAAAAGGCATTCAAGCTCTTCAAAGGAGACATCAAGCAAGTCTTCTTTTCAGTCATCTCCTTTAGTTTACATAATCAAAGAGCATTGAGCAAAAAAAACAACAGAACACTAAACTAAGGGGCTTGATGTGGCTCAATGTATCTTTAGCTCATATATCATCTCATATCATATTCTCTATCTGATGAAAGGTCAGCAAACTAAGATTCAATGTGGCATGGAAAACTTATATTTTGATTTCATCCACCATAAGGCTGTATAAACAGGGTCATGAAAATGGTTGAGAAAGACTGAGAGAGAGAGAGAGAGTGAGTGAGAGAGAGAGTGAGAGAGAGAGAGAGAGAGAGAGAGAGAGAGAGAGAGAGAGAGAGAGAGAG
>JAUEKZ010244405.1:0-14099 GCA_031471865.1 Melibe leonina
CTCAGATTGGGGTTGGGGGTGGTGGGGGAGGGGTCTTTTTCATTGTTTGACTTTTGTTGATGTTGTTTTTTGGATTTTTTGGGGGGTACTTTTTTATTTTTTTTATTTTTTTTATTTTGTATTTTGCCGGGTTTTTTTTCGTTTTTTTATCTTTTGGGTGGGGGTTGGGAGTGGGAGTGGGGGTAGGGGGTTCTAATATATAATCTAATATTCATGCAGTGTCAGGGCCCATCGCTGTGTCTGGTTACAGATAGAGCAATGGTACATTATATTTATCGGTATATATAAAAACATATCAATTTTGAAGAATTTTCCTACCTTATTTGGGTCAGAATCAGACCCCGATGTGAAAGGGTTAAGTTGAAATTGGAATTGAATGTTCTTTCCCTCTCTATCTTGTTCTCAGGTCCCACTGATCTCAGTATGAAGAAGTCGAGCAACAAAGGTCAGTTGAGCCCGTCAGAAGTGACAGCTATCAAACAGCTTATCGCAGGTTACAAAGAGTCAGCTGCTTTCTTGTACAGGTCAGCAGACGAACTTGAGCAGCTCCTTCTGCAGCAGAACTGAACTTGGAAGGGGAGACTACTCTTTCATAATTTGTTGTTGAGATATCTAATGATATATTCATATTATAAAAAAAAGAATTATAACTACTAAACTGTAAATGTTGTATCAATTTGAACGTTTGTTGTAAGAATGAGACAAGATAATAATAGATATAAACAGACATTCATTTATTCGTCTTTATATTAATCTATAAATTGAATAAATAAATAAATAAATGAATAAACGAACTGTATACTGATACAAAATAAGTGCTACTACTACTACTAGATTACTTTGACCTTGACCTTGTGAATCATGATCACTTGATTCCTTCAAATGTTGCCTTTTCTATCTAGTACTGTACCTGCTCTACTCTATATGTTTTAAAACTTTTTTTCTCCCCCACTTTTGTACAGAACTCATGAAGATTGTGACGATGCTTTATGTTGCAAATTAATCGATTTGTAAACCAATTTTTTTTTCTTCAAAATTTTGTTTTCTATTTATTTATTTTTAAATGCACAAATTTTCTCGGTTTACAGTGTATGTAGTTTGGGGTGGGGGGGGGGGGGGATTATTTCCTTTACGTTATTTCACTAATTCCTTACAGATCTCTTATACAATAGAATATTCTTTAACTTGATTTATTTTTGGATTTGTCATGGCATTCTATTTCTATATAGTGTGAGAAAGGGAAAACACCTGCACAATGAATACTTTGATGGCAAAGTTATGAAAATATAACCCTTTCACAGCTGGGCCTGATTCAAATAGTAATAGAACTAAAAAAAGGGATGCAAATTGTTCAAAATTTGCTAGTTCTTATACCAGATGAATCAGATTTCAGTGAACTGACATATGGCAAAAACCTGAATTTTAGCCTTTTGACATAAAATGATGTACATTCACTGAAATCTGATTTATCTGGTATAAGAACGAGCAAATCTTGATAATTTTAATGACTAGCTAGTAGCTTCTACGGAAACTAAAAAACAATTATAATTCTTAAGCATAATAGTTATAATCATAGCCATTCAGTTGCCATTATTTTAGGGGTGTATTTAGGGAGGTATGGTGAAGTTTTGTTTTTTTATTACTTTTTTGGGTTTTTTAAAGTTTTTGCTACTTTAAATTCGATGGATTTGATCTCCAAATCACTTTCTTGAACATGGTTTTTATACCATATCAAGAGAATGCAGTTTTGAGAAAAAAAATTGGTTGAGCATTTAGAGTTATATATCTTTGAAATCTTTGTTTTCAATACTGTAATTTAAAAAATCAATTTCAGATTGATTATAATTTCTTTTATGACATTTTAAAACAAATTGGGAATTTTCAAAATTTATTTTCAGTCAGCTTACCCTAGTGCAATAATTTAGTTGATTGAAATTCCCTCACAATCCGTTTTAAAAGATCAAGAGTCTGGTTGGGAATTTTTGTTGTTTTTTTGGGAAGCTAAATACTTTTTAAATTTTGTAATGTAAAAAATGAATTTGTTCCAATACTGCTTTCTAGCCTAGTCTGATTCTTATTTCCAACATTTAGCATTCCTTTTATTGTATCTAAAATGTATGTGTGTTTTGTTTTTCAGTTTTTATAATAATTCAGTGCAATGGTTTTTATATTTATACACAGAATCTTATGAGGGTCCAAGCTAACAAAGACGCAAATTAATGAATTCTTTTGTGTTATTTATTTATTATATATTCTTCGATGTGTCAAGATGAAGACAGAATGAAACTAACTAAATATTTAGTTCTTGAACAACTCCCACTTTTGTTGTTGTCATTCTATATTTTATTTGTACATATCAACTTTTTACAATTGTTATGTGTTTATCTTCATGGTCATTGCCTTTTGTGCATAAGGGTTGTGCAATATTTGAGCCTTTCTATTCATTGTTTGATTTTATAATTTACTGCCACTTTACAAGCTGTCGGGACGATTCTATGTGATGTTGTCATGAAATGAAACTTTTTCATCGTGTTTTTTTCTTCAAGTTCATTCTCTACCGTTGTTAAGGAAGGTTTATGTACCTACTTCCTTCATTCGCTCTGTCATCGGGAAACAAAAATATTTTATCAAGTTTTTGTGACTTGATCTCATCGATGTAAAAGAAATGTTGAAATTGATGATTCTTCAAATCCAGTCCCAGTTCGTTTCGGATGTGACGTCTCGTATGTGCAGTATTTATGAGACCCTGGATGTGTGTGCAATATATATAAAAGATTGATTGTTCCAAATTAACGAAATAATTAACATACTCGCTCATTGCCAAGGTTAATGTCTCATGAATGGTTAATTTAAATATTTCTTTTAACTCAGATTCAGAGGAAAAAAACAAAAAAACAAATGCTGGGATGTCACATGCTCTGTAAGCTTATCAATATTTTTTGAAAAATTAGAAAAAGAAGCTTTAAGGGAAATGTCATTTTGTATACATACTCCTTAAGCAAATCATTTCAATGAAAGGATTACAGAAAAGAAGTTATTTTAGATTTAGCGTTATGGATTTTGGAATATTCTTCAAAAAGTTTTGATTTATTGTAATTTTTTTCACCTACAGCAGTTGATCTTGTTTCAAATGATTTATCAGTAAAATTGACGAATGGAGAAAGGTTTTTTGTATCCATTAAGTATCCATTCCCTATCCAGGTTTTATCCCAACGAGTACCCATAACCTATCCATTGAATTAGGGTATTCAAAAACCAAAGATCCTTGCTGAGTAGCTTACTGCATGACATAATAAATCTTTAGTCGATTCTTTCATCTCCTTATCAGTGACATTCTTCTATACACATCATAATATTATCTACAAGAAAAGAGAGCTGGGACGACACTCTATATTTATATTACTCTTACTGTTACAAGATGTTCAGAATGTATTTTTTAATGAAGTGCAATATAGTCAAGTGGCGTAAAAAAAAATTAAATTGACTGTTTATAAATGATTCTAAATAAAAAGCTGGTATCAAAGATACAAATATGTTCATTTTGTTCTAAACAAATGAAGGTTTATACATAATGTATGTTAATCTTTTTTTCTTCGTAATTTAACTCACTGACGAATTTCATTTGCTTGGAATAACAGGGACTGAAGGGATATTGACCTGTTTTTGAAAGTTTCCCTCTGTTTTCATCAATTTAGTTCAATTATGAGCTAGGAGGCAAAGTCTGTAAAGTTAAAGATGTTAGATTTGAAAAAAAATAAATTTCATTTTTTTAAATTTTTTTTTTCGATCTCAATGTTATTCTTCAAATGAAAAAAGATGTGATAAAGCATATTCGTAATGTATGAAGGGTGGGTTTTTTTTTCTCTTTTCTTTACTCTTTACTTTACAAATAATTATATGGCAGGTTTATTATACACAGCTTCAAGAAGAACTGGCAGTGAATGTTTATTTTAATGACATGCATCACATTAACAAAATTGGTTTTTGAATTTATCATAATGAACTATGCTTTGTTGTGTATGGTTTTTTTTTTGGTTATTTTTTTATTACTATAATTATTTTGTTTTTAAACTCCACATTTCTATTTCTCCACGATCACGATGCATTCAAAGATTTTCCCAACTTTGGTGAATGAAATTTACTATATCATCTTCTTTTTTTTTACCTCTAGATCACAAGAGTTACTTAGTTCCTTTCATAAATTAAGATAGTACTACATAATATTCATTTGCTTAAGATCTGATTCCCTCCCCTGAGTAACAATATCACACATGAAGATTAGTTTTCCAAAATTTGCAAATCCAACTAAATTTTGGGTAAAAAAAGAAAAACAGAATGATAAAATTGTTTATATTTGGTGAAGCATATTAAAAGGGCTTTAAACAGGAAACAAACAGGCAAGAACCAACCAAACAGCATAAATTATCATCAGTTCACCTCAGAAGCGAATTGGTAGTAGAGAACGATATTATTTATTCATTCTTTGATTAATGATTTTGTATTTTATGGACAATTGGATCACGCATCTCAAATTAATTAGTTCATTATGCTATCTGTAAAATATAACCATTCTGTAATTGTAATGAAAATGTATATACATATTAATACTATACCTATCATCATTTTTTCTTGCCAAGCAGAAATTACAGTACAGTATGTTCTCATCAGTTTTATATTTTATTTTTATATTCTTTTTTTCCTGATGGAAATCATTATGACATCAGTTGATTCATTATTATAAAATCCTGGAAAACTTGTTTATTTTTTTATTACATCATTTTAAATATTTTCTCATCAAACTAAATGTAGGTACTTAGTTTTATTTGTAGTGGGAAATTCTGGCTTGGGTACTCCTAAAGTTAAGACGAGTATTATTCGATTGCACATTTAATTGTCTATTCGTTAGGAAGGCCTGTGAGTGATGGCTTATGCACCGTATGAAAAGTAAGTCCTTTAGAGACTAATGGCCAGTGGACCTGGAGCTTATCCAGGTTTTTGTAGCGTGAAACGGACAAATGACAAATGGTTTCCACCCCCTGGATAGGACGCTGGTCTATCGCAGATTACTTCCCTAAACCCAAATTGTGGATTGGTAGACCATTTTACACCTGGGTGAAGTGCCACTGGTAGGAATCAAACCCGTAGCCCCCCGGGTTCTGTGCTGCGTCGCTGCCAATTAGGCCACCACGCCTTCCTCATGCACCATATGACAAGATGGTTATTTTCATCATTATAGGTCATTTAAACAAAAAATCCTTTATGATTTGCCTGGAGATAATGATAAACAGGCCGGCCACGCAGGTCAGTAGATCGATGGTCTGCCTCGAAAACTAGGAGATTTGTAGTTTCAAATCCGCAAACGGAAGGGGCCAAGGTCTGGCTATTATTTTAACTAGCCTATCATCTTACTTAACCCTGAGCGCTCATATGACCCTAGCAGTTGCAAGTGCCCTAAAACTCTCAATAAAAACAAACAAACAATTCAACAAACCCAAGCCATGTTATACCAAAGACGTTAAAATCAAAATCAAAATCAGATTTTTTTTTTATGTAGCAGCTCTAAAGCTATGGGCTTGGCGTTAACCCTTTCACTGCGGGGTCTGATTCTAACCACACTGAAATGCGCAGAATTTTAAAGATTTGCGTGTTCATATACTAGATAAATCAGATTTCAGTGAACTGACATATTATGCCAAAACCAGGAAATTCAGGCTTTTGGTATATGTCAGTTCACTGAAATCTGATTGATCTGGTATAAGAACAGACAAGTCTTGAAGATTTTGGTGTCCTTAGCAGTGAGAGGGTTAATGTAAGAGGGCTAGACCTGACTGGCCAGCTATCAGGGTGCTGTTGTTGGATGAGATACTAAAAAATTCCTGTGTTTACATTTGTGTGACAGCAAGTGAACTTGTATAAAGAGCTCCACCTTTGAGGTGACCTAAAATATGTTTGAACAGGTGTAAAAGCGGCAACAACAAGTAACAATGGTAGAGACAGACGGACAAAGAAAAACTGCTACAACTAGTTTTTATGTTAATTTTCTTTTTTTTTTTCACTTTTTCTCATTTTTGTAAACATTTTATTTTATATGCAATTTAACAATGACACTAATGTTTAGACTATGACTTTATCCCAAGCGAATGAATAATGTAGATACTCCTAAAATATATCTAAGTTTTTATTTCTGAATTGGATAAAATGATCACGTTTTAATTTCTTGCTTTTTTCCCCCCTAATTTTCTTCTCTCTCACCAGCCAGATTAGGTGCCTATCAATAGCTTGTTAATATATTGTTGTTTCTGTGTTAATACATCCATTTATCTATCTATCTATCTATCTATCTACAAACCTACCTACCTACCTACCTACCTACCTACCTACCTACCTATCCATCTATCTATCTATCTATTGATCTATCTATCTGTCTATCTATCTACCTACCTTTCTACCTATCTATCTATATATCTATCTATCCATCTATCTATCCATCCATCTCTAGGTGTCTATAATCAAAATACAGTCCCAGTATGTAAAATCTAATTCGCATCCGCCTACTTGTATGTCATTGATGTAAATGTCATCATTGTCATATTTGTCATCTTGTGCAAATACGGCATATCCACTCACCGAGACATTGCATAACATTGAGCGTAACCCGCAGCTAAGAGAAAAAAAAATTTGAGAAATAGAAGGGTGTGAAAGGTACGCAACCTATGCCCCTCTAAAATGTGAAATAAAAACTGGATTGTTCCCCTTGTTTGCTTCCTCCCAATTCAAATAATTCATTTTATCTCCTCATACATAATTATTTTCTCAACGCAAATATTGTTATATTTATATATATAATTTCATTTATTCTGGAATTTCTCAAGCATGAAAAATTTTAAGATAGAACAAAAATTAATTAAGATGACAGCATTCTCTGAAATAGGATCCAAAACACTCATAAAACTCCCACAATTCACAAAGTATACTCGCACAATTAATTTGTGGATTGTTGTGTATAGTCTTGTAGTTGCTGAATGAAAGCGGGGTCCTATTTTGTTTTGATAGGTACATACGCAGCATGTTATTCAATGTCTCAGTAGTTGGCCAGGTATAAAGACACTGCTGTATTCGGACCACATGCTACGTTATTCACTCTCCAATTCTTCTACAAGATTCTTCTGTTTTAGTTTGCCTTTTTTTGTCTCCATTATCATCATCATTATCATCATTATTATGATTATTATTTCATTTTTTTGTAAAAAAAAATTCATTCTTGGTATAATTTTATTATTATCATTTAAAAAAAATCATCTTTATGTTTATTACTATTATTATTTTTTATTATTATTTCTATTATTAATATAATTATTACTGTTGTTTTTTTCATATTTATTATTATTATTACTATTATCATTATTATTATTATTATGATCAATTTAATAATTTTCACTTACATCTACCATTATCATATCATGACTATTATCATTAAATTATTTGAATTTGATTTACCAGTCCACAACAATAATTCCTCAGTCCTTGTGTTGATTGTTAACATTTTGTTTATTCTATTCCACTGCTCTTTTACACGTAACAAATTACGGTATATTATAATTTTGTTTATTGTGTTATAATTATATTTTATTGATTTTTACCATTGAATATTCCTAATGTTGCGATGTTTGTTTTCTCCACTTCCTTGTTATGAATATCTAGTAATTTAAAACAAAATACCTCATAATTTAGTTATTCTTTCAACTTTCAATCATCAAAAATAATATATTTAGTTTTTTTCAATCAATTTTTATTTGTTTTCTGTTTGTTAATTCATGTTTTATTTTGTTATTAGTCTTTATCATATTTTGTTGTTTTTTTATCAATCTGTATCCATTTTCATGTCTGCCATCCGTCATCATCTTTTCCTTGCTCTTATTTGTATATCTAGACTCTTCCTCAACATAATTATTTAAATACTAACCATCCCTTCGTTTACATCGCATTCAGTCATTCAGAAATATCTTACTTGTTTATTAGTATCATTATGATTATTGTTACGGTTTTTATTATCATCATTACTATTATTATTTTAATTATTATTCATATTATTATTGTTATTATTGTCATTATTATCATTATTATCATTATCATTATTCAAAATAGGATTCATATCATTTAAAAACTGTTTCGCTTTTGACAGCCTGTCTCTATTGAGACTGTTGTTTGTCTAATTCTCTTTGTGTGAGAGAATGACTATCTGGCATCTCATTCTCATATTATATATGCCGCAGTTTGGCTTAAAATTCTAATGCCAACTCATTTTAATGGCTTGAGACTTTTGGCCAAATCATTTTATTTAATGGCTTGAGATCTCGTGCCAAGACATTTTGATGTCTTTAGGTTTTGGGCCAAGTCATTTTACTGGCTTTATTAAGTCTCATATCAAGTCATTTTACTGGCTTTATTAAGTCTCATATCAAGTCATTTTACTGGTTCAATATTCCATATCAAGTTATTTTAACTGCTTAAGGTTTCATGTCAAGTCATTTTTTTCGTGTCATCATCTCTCTATTCTTGCCACCAAATCTGTAATTAAAATGCTGTCTTTATCTGACTAGATTGGGTAATGCGTCCACACACACACATACACACACACACACACACACACACACACACACACACACAAGACTGAATAACTGCGTCAAGTCAAAATACTCCCAACAATGTCAGCATTGTACTAACACACAAAATTGTGTGATAGTATCATGTAGAGGGGATTGGGGTTGGGAAGGAGGAAAAAGTGTCCACCAGCTGTTGCTGGCCAATAGATAATGACATGATGTCTGTATGACGTCAGGAAGTCTATAATAATGGAGTGATCATATAGGGAGCCAGAATTGACTAGCCATGAAATCCTGCACATTTTGGCACCATAAGGCACTTCTTGGTGACTGCTGTTGGAAATTGTGTGTATTATAATTATAATTCAAACCTACGATCTTGGCCGTTCATAATAATAGTAATAATAATAATAAAATAATAATAGAATAATAATAATAATAATAATAATCATAATAATAATTAATGTAATGATAATAAAAATGATAATAGATAATAATAAGTATCATTTTTAAAGCACCGGGCATTGTTGCGAGTATTTTGACCCAAGTCATAAGCACCTACTGTATACCGTCTATAGTATTTGTGGTGAAGGACGAGTAAAGGAAAAAGACATCAAGATTTGGGGAAACAAAAAACATAATAATAATATTCATTATGCTTCAAAATGAAATAATGATTCATTCTTCTTGCCTTGAGCTATTAATCGTTCTTTCTTTTTGTTTCTGTGTCTCTCCTTCTGTTTTTTTAAATGGCATATATATATATATATATACATACGTACATCCCACTTTTTTCCAAAGTCTATGTCTGTCTTTGGTGATTTTTGTATTAATTTGTTATATATATATAATTATTATATATATATATATATTATATATGATGATTATAACGATGATGACGTTTTGTGTGTTGTACGTATACGTTTCATTTGAATAGAAAAGAAAAAAAAAGATTACATACTGATATTCTTTCTCCTTGGTGAAATCTATAATTAATATTATATTTCTATACACACTAAAAGAAAATAAAATGTTTTGTTAAAACTGAATATTTACTGTGTACTGGGTTGGATTTTGTTTGTTTCGTTGTTTTTTGTTTGTTTTGTTTTGTTTTGTTTTCATTTATAATCCTATTAATATGATGATAGATAATATACAGTGCAGAAACAAACAAAGCCAAATGATTTTATTTTTGCTTTGTCTCGTTTCTGCACTGCTATCTCCAGGATAACCTAACATAGACAAATTAACGTGTTGCCACACAGAGATAAACGGAAAGCTCACTGGGATATCTCAACCTGCCGCAAAAGCTATATCGGACAACCAGTATTAACATGCCTAATCTTGAAAATGTATGTGTATTTAAACCAGATAAATCAGATTTCAGCGAACTGACATATTATACCAAAAGCCTGAATTTCTGAAATCAACTGAAATCTGATATATCTGGTAGAAAAACAGGCCAATCTTGAAGATTTTGGTGTCATTAGCATTGAAAGGAATAATATTGTTTCAATAACCTCGAGCGTCAGTTGCGGTTTTTGTTTACATCTTAATCTTAGGTATGACGTGACGAGGGTTTGAAGCTCCCGTTCTACCAGCCTTGAGGTGAACACCCTACCTACTGAGCTACCTATGTGGGCAATAGTCCGCCTGTAAGTTAGATGCTTGGAGGGGGGAGGGGGGGGGGTTCTTTATCTGAGATGGCGCAAGGTAAGACGAAGAATAAAAATACCTTGAACTTTAACCCTTTCACAGCGAGGTATGATTCGAACCTAACTGAAATATGCTAAATCTTGAAAGTTTACGTGTTCTTGTGCCAGAGAAATCAGATTTCAGTGAACTGACATATGATGCCAACAGCCGGCATTAATTTATCACATGATTTTATCTGGTATCTCAGCACAGCCAAATCTTGAAGATGTTGGTGTCCTTAGCATTGAAAGGGTTAAAAATTAGGCTCCACCTTAAAGATCAACATTGTAATCAGCTTCTCCGTAGCTCAAACGGTAGAGCTCATGCCTCATATTTGGCAGGTCAGGGGTTTGAATCCCGGCCGCATCGTACCCAAGACTTTGGAGTCCGTATTACCTTCCGCAGTAAAGGCTTGTCGTCATGGAAACTAGTGTTACTACTACTGGTTGTCCCGGTGTCAGAATACTGTGACTTGGGGGAAATATTCGAGTGAGCCCTCCGTTCTATCTCTGTGTGGCAGCGCGTTGACTTTTCTAGACCGCTTCGTCTTTGATATAATCTTAAATTGTGTTTAAAAGGACGTGAAACTTTCAACAACCAACCAACCAACCAAACAACCAACCAACCAGCCAACCAAACAACCAACCGACCAACCAAGTTTGTACTGTATGTAATTATTTCTTTTGCAAAAGATTACTCTAGGCTAGACCATCCTTCATCTCATTCGTTCAACCAGCAACCCTTGAATTATTTGCACACCAACTCCGTTGACAAGAAAACGCGTCTTTCTGTTATCAGCAACACGACGTACGCGTGGAAAAAAAATGTGTCAGGACAATTTATAATATTCATATATATTTATATGTCTTCAAATTAATGTTGATTGAATGCCGCCTTTCATATCTTATTCTAGTTAATCATCAAACTTAAACATGAAAACGATTAGAGACGCACTTCTATCATTTCTTTAGGCTTATTTCATGACATGATGCAAGGATTATGTTAGTTCGAGCAAAGTAAAAGTGAAAGGCAAAAACTTGAGGTAGTTTGGATATTTTGTGTCTATTTTAGGGTTATGAAACGATATTTAGTTATTTCCTTTTGATTTTGGTATATTTTTGTTTGGCGAAGACCGACCAAAAGCGTCGTTTGCACCTTAGAATCAGCGAGGTAATCCAAGGAATCACGTTGGAGTAATTCAGGAGAACCTTAGCCAAGGGAAATTACTCCGACTCGTAAACAGCAAAACGAGTAACATTCTCTGTTTTGAACTACTCTTTGGTTCGTTTGATTGTTTGTTGTTTATTGAGAGTTTTAGGGCACTTGCAACTGCTATGGTCATATAAGCGCCTTGGTTTGAGACTAGATTCTAAATTTAACTCGATTTCAGCTCGGAATAAATGCTTTTAATTTTTATAAGTGGTTTTAAAAAATGCAATGCGAGCCTTAA
Source organism: Melibe leonina (assembly GCA_031471865.1). NCBI lineage: Eukaryota > Metazoa > Mollusca > Gastropoda > Nudibranchia > Dendronotidae > Melibe > Melibe leonina. The sequence goes on from JAUEKZ010244405.1 coordinate 11,749, forward strand.
CCCAGCTGATCTTAGGTCATAGACTTGGACTAGATACAAGAAAGATAATTTCTCTTCATGAAATGGGCCCAATTTTTTAAACGTCTCCTGGATTCCTTTATTAGTTTTCATCTGAGCACTAGATAGAGCGTTCCTAATCATTTCGGAGCCGGTAGGTCTGTAGTTCGGTCAGGCCAATTGATCATAGCACTGTTTCCATAAGACTAAGGGTCTGGTAGGAAAGCTGCTAAAACTACGATAGGATATTATGTAAGTAAGTCTTTGGTAGAATGCGGCCGGGAGACGAACGCTCTGCCACTTGAATTTCTGTTTAACGATCATTTAAACACATTCAAGCGCATTATTCAAGAATAAAAAAAAGACAAGACGAAAGAATCCACAAACGAGATGGCAGTAAACCTGAAAATGAGTTATAAAGAATTTGAATTCGAAAAAAATTGAATTGTAGCAACAATTTATAATGAGCAGGAATAGTAGCAGTAGTAGTAGTTGTTGTAGTAGTAGTGGTAGTAGTGGTGGTGGTGGTGGTAATATTAGTAATAGTAGTAGTAGTGGTAATATTAGTAATAGTAGTAGTAGTAGTAATAGTAGTAGTTGTTGCTGTTGCTGTAGCAATGGTGGTATAGTAATTGTGGTGGTTTCAATTGTTGATTCATTGTTTTACAATTATTTTTGTTTTTCATATTCTTAGGATGTTAATAAAGAAAATGGAGGATAGTTTGTCTGAAAAAATATGTGTGTTTGCTATGGCGTGATGGTTTGTATGTTAGTGTATGTGTATGTGTAAGTGTATGTCAGTGTGTGTGTGTGTGTGTGTGTGTAAGTGTATGTCAGTGTGTGTTTGTGTGTGTGGGTGTGTGAGTGTGTGTGTGTGTGTGTCTGTGTTGGTTTTAGGTACCCCCAGCACATCATGGTTTGGGTTATCGCTGATCGTACGTGGTGACTTTTCAATTTCTCAAATTACGATCTCAGTTAAACAGCAGGTGTGTGTGTGTACGTGTGTATGTATGTATGTATGTATGTATGTGCATATGTGTGTGTGTGTGTGTGTATGTATGTATGTATGTATGTGCGTATGTGTGTGTGTGTGTTTATGCGTCTATGCGCGCGCGCAGTGAAAGCTTTACAATGTTATCATTGTCGACGACAATGGCATTTCCCAACACACATGTACGCACGCACACACACACACACATGTACGCACACACACACACACACACACACAAAACCGGTTTTAGCACAAACCAGTTGCAGGGAATCTATATTTAGACGTCGGATATGGGGCCACCCGACCAGCTATGAGTCTGAGTCATATTTTACCCTCCTATAAGTTATAGTATAACCCATGGCGTGTCAAAACTGGAGGCTTATATAGCGCTGATATCAACGAATTGTGCTCATCGCGCTTTACACCTTTTTTTTACTGTCATCATCTGAAGGAAAAAAAATGATGATAGTAGTAGTAGTAATCAAGTGATAAGTTTCAGATATGAGATTGATGGATGCAAATCTGTGGCTGTATGGCATGAAATATGGTGCAAACACATTGCATTGGTTTGGGCATGTCGAAAATGGTGGCTGGTTCTGTAAGAACGTTGGTTTCTGTTTTGTTTTTTTAATATGTGAATAGTTGGACGTGTCCGCATCGTGTCGTCTTTCTCGCTAGGGAAGAGTGCGAAAACGTTTAGGCCAGGTGCTGGTATACTGTGACTAGGTGAAATATCTGAGGCCACTTTTAGCTTTCAGCACGTTAAATTGTCTAGAGAGATAGAAGGAGAGAAAGAGGGAGAGAGCAGAGAGAGGGGGAGAGGGAGAGAGAGAGAAAGAGAGAGAGGGGGGGGAGAGAGAGAAAAGAGGGGGAGAGAGAGAAAGAGAGAGGAGAGAGGGAGAGAGACAAAGAGAGAGAAAATCTTATTTATCTGGTATAAGTTAAGAACACGTACGTACATTTTCAAGATTCTGCATATTATTATCATTTTGGTTGGGTTAGAATCAGTCCTTGCTGTGAAGGAGTTAAAACCGGTAAAAAGCAGTCTTAATCGTGTAATGCACTTTGAGGTTTTCGACAAAGAGCGCTATTTATAGCAATACTCCTTTTTTTTCAACAGGAAACAGACAAATCAACCAACAAATAAATAATTAAAAATTTGCTGTTCCATTTTTTGCAGCCCGGCGAGCTGTGTGTTACGGTGACAGACAATATCGATCGATTATCAGTGGATGTTGATCGGATCGGGTGTATTGGGTATTGGGTATCGAATATTGGGTGGAGGACTGACACACAGTGTTCTGGCAATTCTGACTGTCACAGCACAGGTAAGCTGGTGGGGGGGGGGGGGGTATGTGTTATG
>JAUEKZ010244516.1:10236-20264 GCA_031471865.1 Melibe leonina
ATATCAAATTATATGATTCTTGCTTGACCGAAGCAATCTGGTTGACCTACTTATAGTTTAAGGAGCTTAAAGAAACAAAAAAATCTGTTTGCTGATCTTTCATGATCCCATTGTGGAATATATAGCTGTTGGATGAATGTTGGGAATTGTAACTTATTGGTTAATAGTTTAAGAAATCTTTGGTCGTAATCATCATTGAAATTAAATGTTTTATTAACCTTTTTTCTATCAATGTTTCTCAAACTTATTTCTTTTTAATTAGGGCTGAGGCATCATCCAATCTTCTGGCAGAGTTAAATCCCTATGTCACAATCACAGCTTTGAACAAACCTCTGACTTTGGATTGTGACCTTTCTTATTTAATGAATTATCAGGTAAATGAAATGCATCCTCAATTTATTACCCTGTTTTTAGCAAATTAATGTATTTGTCTATGCTATTTTTAAAAATTCAGCAAGTGAAGATTTGCAGCAATGATTTATCAAGTCTTCATATATGGTAGTTTTGTTGTATTTTGCCCTATAATAAAATTTCGGCACATATTTTATTATGGAATGTTAGGTATGGCACTGAAATTCATCAAGGTTGATTTTTTTTAAATTTATCTTCAGTGCATTGTCCTGACTGAGTGTCCTATTTCAGTGCAGAAAAGGGTAAACCACTTCTGCAGATCATTGAACCCGCAAATCAAAGTAAGCTTTTTAATTCTGCTTGAATCTGATCCGTACCATTGTCACATTTTTGGTTAATTGATATATTTTATTTCTTAATTACTTATTATTACCTTTTTTTTTAAAATAATTTATGAGATGAAGTTAAGTTCTCATAACATACAGGGTTAGAATACAATAATTATAAAAAATGATATTTAGATAAAGGGCTGACTCCTTGTTACCGTGGAATTGAATAATGATGGATCTTAAAAAATCAATTTGAAATTTTGTAAAACTCTTTTGAGTTTATTTTTTTTTTCTCATGTTCATACATACAATATTGCCTGCTTCATTTTTTTTTATCAGAAATTGAAAATTTCAGGGGTTTGTTTCAATATATTCTTTATTTTTCCAGTTTATTTCCACGGATGTATATGGTATATTTGGTTCAGTATTTGCTGATTTTGGAGACAATTTTGAAGTCAATGACCCTAATGGAGAAGAACCAAAGGATGTTTTCATTAGTGATATAACCAAGGTAAATGAATTTTATGCAATTCTTGCATTTCATTGAAACTCAGATGTTATCTATTGTGGAAAATAAATATGAAACAGAAAGGCAAAGAATTTTTGTTTTTTTGTTCAATTCAACTGTCAGATTTAGCTTTATATTACAAGAAGCCATCTCTCTTCCCTTCTTTGACTATGATAGGAGGGCCTGTTTTTGTTTCATTGACTTTCAGTTTGCTCTGTCTTAGTGAACTGATCTAGAAAGAATATGGAGTCAATCTGTCAATCATTGATCTTTATAAAGCTGTGGATCATGAAAAGGCAATATTTTAGAAAAATGTTTATCTTACTACAATATCAAATTTTATTCCTCTTCTTTCTATAGGCAAATCCAGGAATTGTTACATGCCTAGAAAACAACATGCACCAACTGGAAACCGATGATGTTGTGACTTTTAGGGAAGTCAAGGGGATGACAAGTTTGAATGGGCAACAGTTCACAGTCAAAGGTATATAATATATAAGCTGTGGTTTTCTTGAAGATACACTTAACCCTTTCACGGCGAGGTCCAATTCTAACCAAACAAAAATGTGTAAAAATGTATGTGTTCTTATACCAGCCCAATCAGATTTCAGTGGACTGACATATGTCAGTCCACTGAAATCTGATTTTTCTGGTATAAGAACAGGCAAATCTTGAAGATTTTGGTGTCTTTAGCATTGAAAGGGTTAACATACCAACTGAAAATTCTGTTTATGGAAATTAAAATCTTTGGGTTATGCAATATTTGGCATGTTTTCGTCTTGTCTTAGTAACTAGACATCAATTGAAATTCAGGCTTTTTGCATATTATGTCAATCCACAAATAAATCTTGAAGACTTAAATGTGTCTAGTTAGCTAGTGGTTTGAGAAATAACCATAGCATTGAAAGGGTTAAATTTCCTTTCTTGATATGACAATTGGTAAACAACACAGTGTCTTTACTTTTTTTTATACTTTCAGTGATTGACCCTTATACTATCAGTATAGTGGATACGACTGGTTCAGAGTTTGGATCTTACGACAGTGGAGGCATAATGACGCAGGTCAAAGTTTCAAAGCCCATGTCTTTTGTAAGCAAGAAGTTGTAATCTTTATCAAGTCTTTTACTTTTTTTGCTCTTTTAATCTCAGTTTTTACACAGTTGACACCCTTTACCTTTTTATAATAAAAAAAATGAAAAATCCAAATGAATATTTTCTGGAGGAAATGATTAATTGATTTGAAATTGTTTACAGTTAAAAAGCAAATTAAAAAGTGTTTCCAATGAATGGTGTAATTTTTTTAAATACATCCAGTTGTCTCTCTATAGTTTTTTTTAATTTGCCATGCCATTTATGAAACTATTCTCATCTAGAATGCTTTCTTTAAGGATTTGAGTTGTTTTGACAAAATAATAGTGAAAACTCAAACAGAATACTCTAATCCATGATATTCGTTAATGTTCTCTTGGGTTTTTGGGGTTTTTCTTGTCTCTTCTCAGTCTTCCTTGGAACAAGAGATTGCAAATCCTTCGCTCCTGACACCCGATCTCTGCAAATTTGATGTAAGTATTGATTTATAGAATTTGTAACTGTTAAAAAGTGTTAACCCAAAGATTTTATGTATTTGTTAATTAAATAAGGTAAAGGTTATGATTTGAAAAAATCCTGGAAAAAGTTGGGGGTTTTTTACTCGTAGGGAACTGGAGTTTTTCCTATTGCAAAATCATTCTTTAAAAAAGGAAATAGCTTTATTTGCAAAGTGCGATCCTTTTTTCAGGGGCTTTTAAAGGCTTCAAGCCTATATATGCTCTGTGAGCATTAAAATAATGATATATATATATATGCTCAAGTGCTATTCTTGCATGTAAAGATGATGTAGGGGAAATTCTCAAGTGTGCAATTTTAAAATAAAAATGCTTTAAATTTTTTTGTTTCAAAATGCGATTTTCTTTTCTTTTTTTTTGCTTTTGTCTTCTTGTTATCAAAGATTCCTTCATCATTGCACCTCGCTTACTTGGCAATCAACAAATTTCAAGAGGAACATAAACGATTACCAAATGCTTGGTAGGTATCTCATTCCAGTTCACTAAAACTTTGGAACAGTATAAAAAAGAGGAAAGATTCATTTTTTATAAAATTTGGATTTTATACTTAATCTACCAATATATATAGGGGTTTTTCTTTCATAAGAGATTTGTGTTATGACTGACCTCACCAAAAAAATTTCACTGAAGAATTAAGTTATCAAAACATTTTAGTCAAATTTTCGCACTGTATTGTTCATACCACAATCTTAGCAGTAAGTGAGTGGATCTGTAAAAAATGAAGGAACAGATATGAACAAAAAGATTGTGGATTTCACATGAAACTTTATCTTCTGAGGAATATTCATCCCGAATATGATTTGATTTGATTACTGTTTTCAGCAGTATATTTACTCTTTCTCTATAAGTTGGCTTTCATAGCCATGGGAACCATAGTAAATCATGGAGCTAACACTATGATGCTATAGACATAGCAACAGTTCAGCAGATTGTTAAATACAACGCAATGGATTTGTAGATGAAGTGTTAAATAAAGAAATATTTAACCAAACTAGTCCATTTAAAGATTTGAATTGTTTGTTTGATTAATCCTTCCTTTTTAACGATTAAATTTATGTAGGAACCAATTATATTTCTCAGGATTTTTTTATTTTTTTTGGTAATGCCCTTGACTTGTAGTGTGTCATTCAAACATTCATGAGATTACAATGAATGGAATTGAGTTCCTATTCAGGCAGATATATTTATAGCTGGAACATAAAGACTCATTTAATAAGTATGTATTCTGGTCATTTTGTTTGTTTTACAGGGATTCAGAGGACAGTAAGTTATACATTTCAATGGTGAAAAGCATTAATGAAGAAATGGCTAACAAGCTGAGTGTGAGTATTGTATTTTTCTGTCTTTCATAAACCTTTTTATGTGGTTTTTTGTTTGTTTTGTTTTTGTTTTTGTTTTTTTTTGTTAACTGCTTATATCATCTTCATTTCTATGAGAGATAGATCTCAAAAATTTTCTATGATATGCCCTTAATTCTATAAAACAAATTATTTTATACTGATTAAAATGTTGAAGTTTGTGGGGGGGGGGGGGGGGGGTAAAAAAGGATATGGAATATTAATTGATTCATTTCATGTTGTATCCTAATCTTAATGTTAAATGAAATAAAGATTTGTAATTGACCATGCGCCCAGGTTGATGAGGATCTGTTCTCCTTACTCTGCTGTTGTTCCTATGGATGTCTGGCTCCTCTCTGCACTGTTCTGGGTGGCATTGCAGCCCAAGAGGTGTTGAAGTCACTGACTGGAAAGTTTACTCCTCTCAAGCAATGGGTAGGCATGACCTTACTAGATATTGATAATTATTTTCAAAAATAAAAACATTTGCTAAGGCTACCTTTTGGTTCCTGTGGCATTTTCCTTGGAACATTATATGACTATTTTGGGTATGTTATATCCAACACTATTTCCATTTTACAATATTGTTAGCTTCTAGTTTATACTTCTTGCGTTTCAATCAAGCAACATGCACTAAAGATCAACTAAGTTTGAACCAGTAAAGGATAATATAAGGTATGTGAATTATCTTCTGATTAAAAGTCATTAAAACTTGTTTAATCTCACAGCTGTACTTGGACGCATGTGAAATCGTACCCAAGGGAAACAATATTGATCGAGCACAATTCCTACTAAGGTGAGAGACAGTGTCCACATGAAATTGTCCTGATTAAAAACAATATTTGTGACTAGAAAATATGGACAAAGAAATGAACATTTTAGAAGAGAAGTATCAATAATGTCTGGTCTTTTTTCACTGTAGAAAAATGTTAGGTTTTCTTTTGAGTGAGCTCATTGATTTTGGAGCTCTAGTCATCTTTCACTTAAATAATTTGTATACAGAAACTGAAGCCTATTGCATGACCCAAGGGCAATTACTTGAAACATTTTTTTAGATGGACTTCATTTTTCCCATGGACCCATTATGTGCATTTTATCTGATCCCTGATTGTCATTTTATCGGGTTTTTTTATCCAGAGGAGACAGATACGATTCATTGAGAGTTTGTATAGGTCAGTCTGGAGTTGAAATGCTGGCCAACACAAAGCTTTTTATGGTAAGGGCATGTTACACAATCCTCTTCTATGTTTTAAAAAACACAGACTATTTTTATGTATTAACCACAAAGTCAAAGCCAAATAAGAATGTTGTTAAAAGTAATGCTTTACCCAAGAATTGATTTTTTTAATCATTGTTAAATATTTTGTTTATTTTATATTGATGAACAGGTAGGCTGTGGAGCCATTGGCTGTGAAATGCTGAAAAATTACGCCTTACTGGGTATCGGCTCTGGCAATGGAAAGGTATATTAAGCTGTTTGTTTATTTGTTCACAATTTCAGGGAATGTTAACACACATGAAGCATATATTTTAATTTTCTACTTTGTAGATATCATAATAATCTTTTTAACAACAAAAAGAATGATTTGGAAACAGTTTACAGTATGGTTTCGCGATTGAAAGGCCCTATAATGTAATCATGATTAAAAGAGTGTATAGAATTATTTTTAGTACTTGTCATTGACCTGTGTTGATTTTGGTTCAAATTTTTTTCTTCCATTTTCCCTTTTTAAGCTGACCATTACAGACAATGATTTGATTGAAAAGTCAAATTTGAACAGGCAGTTCCTTTTCCGACCAAAGCACATACAGGTATATTTTCACTTTTTGTCATAGATTGTTCCTCTTTTTTTTTATAGACTGACAACTCTCCTTATTGTCTTGGGTGAATAATTTATCTATTTAAACATTGTTAACAAAAGACACAAAATTCTAGTGCAATATAATAAAAATGAGATTCAATAGTTGTTAAGTATTGATACAGTTTTAATATGACAATGTGTACACTTCATGATGAGTTGAAAATGTCACATATAATTTTATAGCTTGAAAAATATTTGTCACAAGAAGATGTGTCAAAACAGAACCATGACCACTATTGTCAACTCTAATTTTTTATTTACACCACAATCCATTGACTTGTCAAATGAAAACGTACAGGTAGGGCTAATAAACTCTAGATGCTCTGAACAATCTGGTTTTGAACTTACTTCAGAATATGAAAGTGTGGGCATATATCTTGTGAATTTCATCCTCCCTTTGAAAATGAATTTTTTTTCCTATATCAGAAGCCAAAATCTACAACAGCAGCTCAAGCAGCCATGGAAATGAATAAAGGTATGACTCAGGATGCCCTAACTTGTACCTCTTACTGTTTTATCAAGTTTTGTAAACAGTTAAAAATATCTTCTTCAAAGAGCTATCAGAAGCCTTTTGATAAATGATAAATACCCTAAGCAAAATGCACAAAAGTAGTATTAGCTATACTGTACCACCCATTGATAATGTTTATGCACTTAAAAAAGTCACTGATCTTACAATGCAGTAGAAAACGTTTAATGTTAATTAAGTATTAAAACTTGAAACTGTGAAACCGATATTGGCATGTACTAACCACTATTCAGTCACTCATTTTGTAGTAATATATCAAGCTCTTAATTTTCTGCTATATTTGACAAATTGTTTAAATCCATGTAAACAAGGACTGAAGTGTGGCTTTTGCTCGGATAAAAGTTCATAGAATTTAAATTTTACATGTTTTTGTCTTTCCAGAATTAAAAATCGAAGCTCATCAGCATAAAGGTGAGGCCAGTTGTCAAGACTAATGATATTTATGATAATTGATACAGACTATTTATTCTGAATGATATGAGTATCATGAACCTTTAAAGTTTATTTACATATTGTTGTGAATTGAAGAAGATTCTTACTTCTTTTCAATTCTTTATAAAGTCATGTTTCTTTCTGTAATTACTTTAAAATTTAAATACGCATTGCTCTATTAGCCATTTTTATCTTTTATTTCAGTCTGTCCTCAAACAGAGACAACGGTGTACACAGATGCTTTCTTGGAAAATCAAAATTTGATTGTGAATGCTTTAGACAATGTAGAGGCCAGAAGATATGTTGATGGGTAAGCAAAGTATTTTTTCTCTGCTTTTATGCGAGAACTGTGATATCTGTTCTTCATCTTTTTAAAAATTAAGCAGTTCTATAATAACTTGGAACAAATTTTGAATCAACGAGTTGTCTGAGTAAGTGTTAGATCTTTTTTATTTCACTAGTAAATCAAAATTAATCTAGTATCTCTCCGGCTAAAAGTAAAACACTTGACAATTGATTCACAACAGAGAAAAATGGTTTTTGAATGCAACTATGTGTTTCAGGTCAAGAAAAAGTAGACCAGTCTTCTTATCTCTTTTTCATTTTCTGATTCATTAATTAGTATAGTAATTACTGGTCCTTTTTGTGTAAGTTAAAAGTGCATTTGTGTTTATCTGTAGCCGTTGTGTGGCCAATCAAAGAGCCTTGATGGAATCGGGTACAATGGGAACCAAAGCTCACGTCCAGGTCATTGTTCCACATCTCACAGAGTCATACACAAGCCAGGTACATGCATATATATTCATATACATAGAGTGCAAAACTTGAATGGGCTCTATTAATTCTTTCAATGTAAAAAATGTCTGTGCAATCTTAGTACACAAAACAGGAAGACAGAGCCCAAATGAGCTTAATTACTGATTGTTGGATCATTTGAAATTTTATGTTTACAAATAAAAAAATTAATTTTTTGTCAGGGTATATTACAATATATGTCAATTTCTCCATTTTGCCATAGGATTAATTATATTTTGTGGCCTTTTTCAAAATTGCAGCAAGACCCACCAGATGAGGATTATCCGTACTGCACAGTTAAATATTTTCCTGCTTCTTTGGAACATTGTATCCAATGGGCAAGAGATAAGGTCGGCTTTTCCTTATAAGCAGCTAATAAGCTAATACTATACTTATTTTTATTATAAATGTTTTTGTTTTTCCCCTCGTAAAGTAAAACATCAAAAGTGAGGGACTTTCCATTAAACCTTCAATAGCTAATACTTTTTCTCCAACTACTAACTTGAACTATCAAAATTTTCAAGGTTTGCCTGTCTCATACTAGATAGATGATATTTTAGTGGACTGACATATTCCAAAAGCTTGAAATTCAGGATTTTGATGTCAGTTTACTGAAATCTGATATATATAGTATAAGGACAGGTATATTTTGAAGATTTTGCATGTCCTGTTTGGTTAGAATTAGACCACGCTGTGAAAGGGTTAAAATGATCTATGAATTTATTAGCAAACATAATCATGTCAACAGAAAAATAGATGCAGCCCTAATGATTGTTTTCGTATCTTTTTGATTTTTGACTGTTCCAGTTCCAGTCTTGGAATGTAAATTTTTTATATGTACAGAAATGTTTTCAGCAAAACAGTTTTGTATTAAGTATGGTTTTACACCATGTATGTAGAACTTTGAAAAGACCATGAAGCTAATGATATTTTTTCTGCTTTCATTCTATTACCTAGTTTGAAGAAAGCTTTGCTCAAAACCCGCAACTGTTCAATAAATTTGTGGAAACTTTTCCTGATCTTCAAAGAGTTGCTCATGTAAGTTTACCATGCAAAATACATTTCCCTTAAAATATTGCTTCATATGAAGGTTTTATTTCACATTTGAATGGAATCCTAGTGCAACAAAAGAAAGCAGAGTTTAGTCTGTCCTGGATCTCTTAAAAGATTTACCTGTTCACTTGTCTAAATCAATATCACTGACTGACTGTATATGAAATGGGCAAAAATTTGTTGGGGTTTTTTTTTCAAAGAATTCTCACGGAAATTTGAAATCACTATTTACCATTTTTTATGTGTGTTAAGTGTTTGATTTAGTTCAGCCTTATAAGTTGTGTTTGAATATTAGTCTAACAAATTTATTTCAAGCCATATATATATTTTTCTTTTTTCTTTTGTGCAGGATCTAAGTCGAGGTACATCAATAGATGGGGCAGTGCGTGTTTCAAAAATCATGAACCAGCGGACATACATGTGGGGAGAATGTGTCAGCCGAGCAAGAATACAGTTTGAGAAATATTTCAATCATAAGGTAAACTAAACACACTCAATTCGATGTCCATATCGCACAATGTAGATGTGTCACAATGTGAGAAACAAGTTTTAGACAAGTTAATTGATGACAGTCTTTTCATGGCTGATGTTATGAGTTGCCTGTCACTGAAGAATTGATTTACTATATTTATATAAACTTAATGAAATAAATTATGTTTTGCATTTAGATTTCGTTTAATTAGACAAGTTAAATGATGACAGTCTTTTCATGGCTTATGTTATGAATTGTCTGTCACTGAAGAATCTATTTACTATATTTGTATCACTTAATAAATTTAAATTATGTTTTTTAACTTAATCGAATTTGATTTTGACTTACTCCAGCATTTACTTCTGTAAGAATCCCTTTCCAGTACATGCCATCAAAATGTCATTTGCCTTTCATTCCCTTTCGCAGGCTAAGCAATTGCTGCACAATTTTCCTGCTGATCATAAGTTGGAAAATGGAAGTGAGTCGCTCTTTGTTGATTACATGTTATTGTTGTTTTTTTTAAATTTAGCTTTTCATTACTTGAGAATGATCTAAGGATGTTTGATCTGAAATGCTCATAAAGATTTGTTTGTGTTGAAAATAAAGGTAATGAATTATACATTTAAAAACTTTTTGTTTGTGTTGAAACTGAACATGATCAATTATAGTACATTTAAAAACTATTTTTTGTCAATTTTTGAAGGTTTTTTTTTTGGGGGGGGGGGGGGGGGGGTTTAACCCCAATAACAATAAAAA
>JAUEKZ010244627.1:4323-20258 GCA_031471865.1 Melibe leonina
CCCCCCCCCCCCCCCCGAGAGAGAGAAGACCGACCATCACAACATCCCCTGGTCGGCGAGGAGCGAGCGAAGTAGTAGATTAAGTGTTCTGACCCTGCCATCCTGCGCATAATGTACTTCCACAATGTTTACATATTGTTACGTGAATGCTAAGCCCAGGCGCGCAGTAATATCATGTTTACAACGGCTCTTTCGCAGATTAATATCATAATATAGCCTGCTAAATACCATGTGTTTAGAGCAATTTCTGTGAGGGCAATATCAATTCAGGTGAGTGCAAAGAAACTGGCTTTTAAACCTGAGATATTATGTGGAAATAAAAAATGGAATTAATCAATTAGGGTTAGAACCTCGGAAACAACTTATAATTCCTTCGGGAGCGTTAGCGAAATCGTATAGCGATTTCTTGTGAAAGAACCAATTCTGTGAAAAAACCTGATCCCTTTGAATATGATTAATTAATAAGGGTTAGAACTTCGGAAACGACTTTATATTTGTTCGGGAGCGTTAGCGAAATCGCGTAGCGGTAGCTATTTAAGTAAAAAAAACCCAATGAGAACAGCCGATTCCTTTGATATCTTCATGAATGGGGTTTCGAATGAACTACAGAACACTATTAAACCCATCAATCGTGAGAGAAAAAAGTGCGCCCTCCATGCCGGTTGGCCTCTTATCCTCACCCAGCAATTCCTGCAGCAAGGAAACATTATTTGCTTGAAATGATGTATCATTAAAAAATGATGATGAATCGTCAAGAATAGCTTACAACCTCCCACCGAATCATGCTATCGAATCGACTGTGTGTAGAAAAAAAAGTGCAGTATAAACCGGATGTTGATTACTAGATCTCCAGTCAGACGACTCAACTGGGTTAAACTTGTACTTGTAGACATGGGGCTGTGGCAGAAGTAAACGAGAGGAGGATATAAAGAAAAATTGGCGTAAATAGGGTAATCAGCTTTAAATCGTTTGCAGGAGGAAGAGGATTAGTTATTTAGGGTTAGATTGCGGAAACGATCAATTTTTTTCTCTGAGTGTTAGCGAAATCTCAAAATGACAGCAAAGCGATTGTTCATGAAAACCAGCAAGAATTTTCATTTAGAATCTTATTTCAAGGCGTTTGCTGTTCCATCAGAACCGTTAGGGAGTGTTTCCAAATGATTTCGGTATTAGAATCGTTTTTAGATCGCTAAAATGTGGCAGGAAAATGTGCTTAAAAAGTCACTTTCCAGTGAGGAGTAATTGTAAAACTTTACCCATTTTCCTGATATGTCGCTTGCATCTGTCACAAAGCTGATTTCAGCTTTAAAACAGTCGGAAACAAGTATTTTTTTAATCATTATATTCTCACTATAATATAGTTATTTTTATGTTAATAAGTTTAACCCTAGAAGGGTCACACAGTAATTTCTGTAGGGTCACGGTACTTTTGGGTGATTTACATGGGTTTCAGTTTCATAAAATGGAGTGTCATTCGACACCCGAATTTCGGGTGTCGAATGACTGGCGTCATTAGACTAGAATACCACTAGAACTGAGCGCGGGCCAGTCTTTACGGTCCGTGGCCTACTGCCCACAGACCGGTCCTTGATTTAAACACTGTGTGTGGTCTGGTCTGTGTGCACGGTCTGGTCCTAGGGCTGCCATCCAGTCCCAGTTAACCATAGGAAAGCTGGACTGGTGCATCTTCCCATCCCCTGCCGCAGTCATAACAACAAAGCGTATTAGACTATTCTATTCCATTTCGTAAGGGGACATAAGTTGTGTTCGTTATCCCAACGCTGAGATCAGTAATGGTTGATAGAATGAAAACCCTATCCCCCAGTTCTAATTTGAAATTTGATCAACTATGATGTCATCTTATGCAGCATGGTTTGACTGCCTACCACCCCCCCCCCCCCCCCCACACAAGCATCCAGTCCAGTGCTAAAACCAACCAACTTATTGTTTCCCTTGCGTAATCGGTCCCAAAATATGATAGTGAGAGTCCGTTCCGCGGTCTTTAACCGAAACGCAGTCCTTAACCGCAGGAGGGTGAACAACGGTCTGGTCTTTGTTAACTGTGAGACTGGACTTACGTAGACAGGCGGTTAAGGAGAAAAAACGGACCGCCCAGGCCTACCGGAAAGTCTTAAGAATTATGAAATTGATCTTCGTCTTCTATTTTTATTTTCACTATTTTTTTATTGCTAATGTCGTATCAGTGATGTTAAGCATCGTATTGGTATTTAGAACACCAACATTACCCTTTTTCAAATAAAGAGACAGCGGGAGATGGTGTGTGTGTGTGCAGTGCTACCACGACCATTAAGAGAGAGAGAGAGTTTCAAAATAAATGGTCGTCTTTGATTGGACAAGGAAAAATAGGATCCAATATGCCTTATAATGGGCACTTTGAAGGGTAACTGGACCCAGGCTTGAAGTTTATCGCTCTCTATACTACAACTCTACCGACTTCCACATAGATATTTGTTCTGAGTTGGTTTGTGTCAATAATTCAGTAACATTTGATAACACCATATGCGATTTTTCAGTCGTTGATATATTTATCTTTTTGCAAATTATGTCATTTTCTTCCAAGATGAAGTATTTTAGCGACTCTACGGGTCTACCATAATATTAATGTTTAATAATAATAATTTGAGTCAGATGTTACATCTACAATCATAAACAGACGTCTACTTTGTTTCTCTTTTTTCTTGTGTGTTAGAAACGAAGATTGCTGTGTTAGAAAGAAATTGAAACTAGGACACTCCTTTGTAATTTACTAAAATCTGGATAGTCTAGTCTATGTTCATTATATGGATGGGCAAAAAAGGCATAGACGTCTAGACAATCACATAATAGAGATTTTGAATTGTTGATAAATATTATTCTTTATCTTTAAGTCAAAGATTAGTGAAAAGTCACAAAAACAGATTTGTCGAACCGTTAGTGTGTGCGCTCTTGGCTCTTTGTCTTCTGACTGAGTGTCCCACCAGACCTGTCGAGCATTTAAATTGTTTTTGCCGGAAGTTGTTACAGAGATCTTCCTTTCCTTGAGATAATTGCTCCTGATAGGGACACCGGTCACAAAATCAGTTTAAAATGTATAAAAGATAAATTTTTCACATTTTTCTTATTCCTCTGTAAACTATTAGTAAAAATACAAAGTTAGAAACCTTTTTAAGTTTGAAAGCCCGTATGAGAAATAACTAAGTGCCATTTTGCCGATGCACGACAGAGGAAAGTGGGACACGAAATTTAGATATGCATTTCAATTCGATTTTTGAAATTATTTTTCTTTTTTCTTTATCTCTTATACCAATATACACTTATTTACATTCATATTAGAGGTTTTTAACTGAAAATACGGGAAAAAAACTTGGAAAAGTGAACTCATAATGTATGCAGATCATAATTACATCACAATCTTTGAAATGGTTTAAAACATAGACAACTGGAAAATGTAAAAAACAATAGATACATATTTAAATTGAACCTTTCATAACATAGAAACACTCTTCTTAATAAAAGAAGGCCCTACTTAAGCTCACTACTTACTATTTTAAATCCACTGGTAATCCAAGGTAATGGTCCGTATCCCCATACGAGAGGGGGGGGGGTCACCAAACTTCACAAAGGCACATTTTCACCACCAAACAATCCACTGAAGTCGCTACTACTTACAGCTTCTAGAAATATTGCACTTTTGAATAAAACAAAAAGAATTCCAGTAACCACAACCGTTCATGAGAAAATAGGTTGCTTGAGCTAAAATGCCTATAAGTTAAGTTTACTGTTTTCAACACAATAATACATGTAAAACCGTGACATAACAAAACTGAAGTGCCTGAGTCCCACTCATAAGACCCTTAGGGAAATAACTCTACTTAGCATCTTACAATTTAAAAAAAATCCTTTTTTGACTAAATGATATTTGATCGTAATGAAATAAATTGCAGCACGAAATATATAGTTGTAATGTAAAAACACCTTAAAGCAATACTGAGCATTTCATCATAGGTTGCTATGTTCACAAATCTTCAAATGTTGTGTCTTTTATCTTACAGGTTTAAAAATGTCTGAGAGTGAAGATAGTCACTATTCTGGAAATGAGAGTGATGGAGGTGAGGATGACAAAGCTGGATCTGATGCTGAGGGCAGTGACAGAAATGATGGTAGTGATCGAAATGACAGCGACAAAGGTGATGACAGTGATAAGAATGATGACAGTGATGCTGAGCAAGACAATTCCAAAAATGTTGATGATGAGGCTGAAGAAAGTGATGGGGAGAATGAACCAGAAGCAGAGGAAGAACCAGAGGGAGAAGATCTTGATGAAGAGGTATAGAGGATGTTCATTTTTGTTTCTTGTTCTGTTGTACAAAAGGATAAAGAGTAGAAAAAGAATCCTGATAATTGAGTTTTTCATAGTCTTCAACTGTTGTTGACTTTTAGACCTCAGGAGTGCAATAGCTCAGTTGGTAGAGCATCAGACTGTTGTGCTGAAGGTCCTGGGTTCAATCCCCTTCAGATGTGGATTTTTTTTTTCCGGGACCAGAAAACCCCACTGTCGACCCAGCAATAAAATTAGTACCTGGCCCTTTATACAACAGTGTCTTTGTCTCACAAACAAATTGAAACACGCCTAACAGACGCTTATTTTGTCCTATGTGTTTCAATGTTTGCTGTTGGCCGGGGAAAGTAAAAAGTGTGAAGCGCAATGAGCACAATTCGTGGATATCAGCACTATTTAAGCCTCCACTTTACAACATTTTTGTTTCATTGCTCTTTTACGTTTAATCTTGGTAATTAATCATCTCTTTCTCATTTTCTTCTACATTATTCAAATAGGAATATGAAGAGGAAGAGGAAGATCGACCTCGCAAGAAAAAGAGGACTGGTGGTCTTGGATTTATCATTGATGAAGCTGGTATGAGATATAAGCATTATATATTCAACTGTGTTATAAAACTTTAAAAAAATCTTACTGATTTAAAAAAGATTTCCCTTCTGAGCAATATATTAAGAGTTATAATATCTTCTTATTCATGAGATATTTTATCATCCGTGTTAAAAAAGAAATTTTGTTTTAAAAGATTTGAAATAAGCATTTTCTGAAAATATTTTCAGTGGTGTAGATTACTCACACAGTCTGAGATCAGACTTAAGGATTGAGGAAAAAAAACAAACAAACCCACAAACAAGAAACAAAAAACAAAAAATCCCAGCTCTCTTCTCATTTAAAAAACAAAATCTGCAACCTTTTTTCTTTACTCTATGAACATAAACAACGGGAATACAGTTGATAATGCTGCTCATCAGACCCTGAGTTTTTACAGTTACAGTACCCCCAACACATTTCAGCTTATCAGCCTGAAACCTGTTTGTTTGAGCAGGATTATTAAGTGTCCATCGCATACAAACTACAAAGGTGTCTGTCTCAAAAAAGTGCCTCTGGTCTACCAACTATCTGGCATTTTCTCATCAACAGAATACTGTAGTTTAAAACATGGAACAATTTACAATACGAATTGAAAAATGCACCCTCTGTGCACATTTAGGTTACGAAAAAAATAAAATTAGAGGAAATAACCATTTTGAACCTGCGGATTCTTGTTTCAATTTCATCACTTTTTGTTCTATTTTCATAACGTTCATGGAATATCTATTCCATTTTGTTTGATTTTGTTTGAATTTGTAATATTTCTATTTGCAAAATGTGACCCTTTCTCCAGGGCTTATTAAGGCTTCCAGCCTATATGCTCTGTAAATATGATATGATATGATATGATTGGTTTAACAAAGGCAATGGGGATAGATTACACTGTATTTACTTTTCCGAGAAAATTGTTTTGATCTATATGATTATACCATCATTCAAGCCATATTGTCATTTTTAAAAAAATCACTTGGCTGCCCGTATTCCTACAATAGTTGATTAGTGATTGTATTGTCCCTAGAGTCTAAAGACTACAGAAAAATACACGCAGTTACATTGAAAGTCTTCCTATTTAGACTTTTACTCTTTGAAACAAGTAAACTGATATAAAAGAAATGTTTCTTTATTTCAACTTAATGCGTAAAGCCGAATGTAGAAGTTTGGAGAGTGAGATGTAAGGGAGAAAGCTTATTTATAAGAAAATGCAGCATTTCATTATGTCAAGGAGAATATAAGTGTTGGGGTTTATCTAATTAAATAAGAATGTGTGATAAGATTTTTTTGTGGTACATAAAAACCTCTGGAGACTGCGCGTTCCGCAATATGGCCCACTTTTTTCTATAATTTTTGGAGAGGGGGCCCACTTTTGGCCTCTCCAGCTGACTGTGGCAACCCTGTGTTAGGTTAACTGTTTGTAGGAATGCTTGTTCACACTGTTGGTGTTTTTAAGTTTCACAACGCTGACTAAGTCACCAGAGTGTACATACTACAATGCAGTAAAGGACCAGGCAGACATTTCGGTATACAATTAATAGATTTCAACTCTCCTGTAAGGCAAAGAACACTCAATGAGATTCTACAAGTGGCTTGACAAGGGCTTACCATGATGGACAAAGTGTAGTGGAAGTGCCAAAAAGTGTCAAAATCACAAAAGAAAAAATATCAAAGGATAGGTAGGAATCCATTTCTTTGTCGCCACAACTGTTTTTCAACAGTGAATACAGTAGATATACATATTTTTCCAGAGTATCACGCACAGGTGTTTGCTTGTAAAGAATTCCAAGTTGTACGTCTTTTTCCAGAGGAGGGTAGAACAATAACTGTTTCTGCAGAGACCGCTCGCTTGGAGTGATCATTTTTGCGTTATTGTCAGAGTATGGTTGAGAAAAACGTGTTTTTCTAGTGGACACCTGACTTCTACGGATTCATAAAGATCTATTTTTGTAATTTATTAAAAAAATGTTTAGATTTTTACTTGAAAATTTGTCAGACGATGTTGCATGAGATTTGACATCAAAATATGGAACAAACATTTTTGAGCCAAAATGAAAAATACATGTTTCTTCAAAGTATGGCAGTCTTGTGATGGATGCCCTGGCAGGTCCTGGATTCAAATCCTGCTCTGGACTCTTATTTTTCTGCCAGCTTTTGGTTTTGTTTCGTATCTGCCCTGCATATTATTTCTGATTTGACTCATTTCTTATGATCCCATGGCTCTTAATCTTCTGCTTTTTTTGAGGAATTACGCTTTAAAAAAAATCATGTGTCAATTTCAGACATTTTCAGCTTTTTCCAAAATTTCCCATATATTCCACTCCATCAAATGTCCGCCAAAGGAAAAAATCCTCAGAAATTTCAATGATTGTGGATAGTTTTAAATGGGTTACATTAATATGTTTTTTAATTTTTTTTATAGCAAATTTGAATGTCCTAGAGGGTACAAAAGATTCCAGACTTTTTAACACGTCTGTTAAGACCCCTGGATCCCAGTGCTTGCTTCCCACCTTACTGTTCTAAAGGTCTCTAGCTTTTATTTCTTTTGATAATTGACTGATCACAGAGCATTTGTCACTTGAAATTTTTGGATCATACCTCATTGATGTCATAGAAAAAGCATCCAACATTAGATTTAAGTTGGAATTGTTAGCCATTAAAAACAACTGTAAGGAATTTTTTTAAAACTAGAAACATCAGGTAGATAGACAAAAAAGGCATTGCATGATGTGTGTTATTGCAAGCATACGATAAAGTCAGGTCAGCATTTCAAAACAAATCTTAACTCTTTATCTTTTTATTGGTATGAGTCAAAATTGTTTAACTTTTTTTTAAATGCAAATTTTTTGTACCCCTCATTTCTTTAGACACATATATTTCTCTGGTCTCTTTTCGCCCACAAACTTGTCATGTGCTTATTCTCCATTCAATTCCCTTTACAATTATGTATGAGTTATCTCTGTAGCTCAATTAGTATCTAAGTTATAGAAACATGGAAAAAAAGAAGAGTTAAAACTTGTTTGAAAGCTCATTACAAATGTCATTTCCTTCGGGGATGATGTGTGATATAGTATTTAGAATTCAGACCCTTGTCAAGTTTCAGACTTTTTTCTGGTTGCTATTTACATCACTGTATTACATTTATGCTTTATTCTATTTTGAAGCTAATCAAGTTAAGAAGAATAGGAATTCAATGTCACATGTATATCATGCTGCATTAATGAGATTTTAGGCTGCCTTTTGAAATGTTTACTAGTTAGATAATGTAACAGTATGCAGTTCCTGCTTGAATTCTAAATAATGGCCATCTTGATCTTTACTTCTCATAGATGTAGATGAGGATGATGAGGAAGATGATGTTGATTGGGAAGATGGAGCAGAGGAGATCATTGACAGAAAATCCACCTATGATGCTTCTGAGCGGGAAATAGAAAGCCATCAGAGACTTCGGCACATTTGGGAGTAAGTTTTCTTTTGTATTTGTGGTTGAAAGTAAAAGTTTGTATAGTTATTCTCCATCAATAAATTTACATTGGTTGTTTTCAAAAGTTTGAGATGTATCAGTTCATTTCAAACTAAGGAGACTTATACCTTTGTGAACATCTGACAAGACACTGTATGTCATGTCTATAAAAGTATCCTTATCTTGTAATTAAAATGTATAGGCAATATTTTGTCCTAACTTCTTTTAAACTTTGATTTCATTTTCTTTTCATAGAATTGCCTGATCTTTGTATTGCAGGAGTCAAAGAGAAGATGAAATTGAACAATATTATCGTCAGAAATTTGGTGATGTCTCCACTGCTGAACGATTTGGGGAAGGAGAGGAAATGTCTGATGAAATTACTCAACAAGGAAGATTACCAGGTGTCAAGTAAGAGAATTTTGTTTTACTCCATTGAAAGTCTGGGCGAATTAAAATCAATTTAGGTCTTTGATTTTATAAGTTTTTGTTAAGAGATTCTATAATAAATTTCTATTTTCTATAAGCACAGAGAAGTGAAAGATATTTCCATTTGACTTTATTTTCTGATATGAAAGTAGAAATTTAAAAAATCTAACTAATTCATTTGGCCCTGGTCCCAAACAGTATTGAGGTGGCAAATGCTGTGTGGAGCCCTGGTCCTGAACCAATTTGAGGGGGGAGCTAACGATATTTTAATTGAACGAGAAGTGTCGGGTTGTTTACAAATGACTGTCAGCTACTTCTGTTAACTACTCGACTTGCAATAAGTACCAGAAAAGAGGCAATAATAAGAAATATAACCCACTTTTTACAAAAACTTTTCGATCTGGTTGTAGTGTTTAAGGTGGGATATGACTCAAACACAGATGGTTGAATATGATTTAATCAGCAGTAGTCAAAACAATCGGGGCCATTTCGTACATGAACTAATCTAAATGATGCAAGGGAGTGAAGGCACATATATGAATGTTGGAATATATAAGGGTTGTCTCTCTTGGACGGTTAGACGATCTTGACACATTATACTGGTTGACAGGCAAAAAAACATGTTTTTTAAAATGGCCGCCCCCTGGAGCGAAAATATAACTCCAAAGCCTTGATGACTGCGGTTAATTTTAGACTTGATAATAACATTAAACTAACAAAATAAATATATAAAACAAACACATTGAGTTGTAAAACATGTTCATTTCCCATTTTCAATTAGTATGCAGGTTAGGTTTAGGGACCTTTTCCAAAGTATTGAAAAGCAGGGTGGTCTAAACAATTTATGAAGAGAAAAACATTTATTATAGAAAGTTAAAATTTAAACATTTAGAGAGATATTAATTTATTATTTATTGTAGAAAATTTGAAATAATTAACATTGTTACTTTTTTTTTCAATGAATCTACCAAACATGGCCAGGCTGTGGGGGATGGCTTGCAAAAATGGCCAGGGCTGAGTGAGTTAAAATTGGCAATATTTCATTTTTTGAAATTTTATTTTTTTATTTCAGAGATCCAAACTTATGGGTTGTTAAATGCCGAATGGGAGAAGAAAAAGCAACAGCAATTCATCTCATGAGGAAGATGATTACTTTTCAATACACAGAAGATGTGAGTGTCTTGTAATCATTTTGTTTTCTTTTCATCTTTATTTTAAAATTGAAGACCATGTGGCCATTATTAATTTTTAATCTGACTTACGATTTTTCTAATTTTGTCTCCTCTTATTTTGATTGTTTTGTTTATGCAGTATGGAGAACTTCTCCCTTTTGGTTTAATTGTACAAACATGATTTTAGTGGTATTGCCACTGTCTTTTATCATCTCTTTTGAGAAAAGGTCTCCTTTAGTTTGGGTTAATATTTTTATAGTAGGATTTGGCAAAGATTTAAATACCTAATGTAATTATAATGTAATTCTTATATATGCATATATATTGTATTTTGTCTCATTTAATTTTGTTTTATATTTCTTTCTTTTAGCCCCTGCAAATTAAGTCTGTTGTTGCCAAAGAGGGTTTGAAGGGCTATATCTATATAGAGGCATACAAGCAGACTCATGTCAAGCAAGCTATTGAAGGAATAGGAAACTTGAGAATGGGCTACTACAAGCAACAGGTTCACACTGCTTTATTTTTACTATACCATCTATACTCAGTTTTTAACCCTTTTTGTGCGCTCGTGTCGTGACCTGCCGGTGAACTCATTACCCCTCAGTGCGAGCTTGCCTGGTCACGATAACATGCTAACATCCCCTCTGTGCGAGCTTGCCGTGGTTCGTAACGTTTGTTGTTGTTGTATGCATGTTGATAATTAAAAACAGTGATTACCAAAAACCATTTATATGGTTTGTTAGGAACTGTGATTTTTAAACAGAGTGATGAGAGAAGTTTTTTAAACAAAAATTTTGTATCGTAAACACCTTTGTCAATAACACACGATCAAATACTGCCTATCACGAATCAGCTGTTAGAGGACAATGGGGTAGGAGTGATCATTATCGTTAGCAATAAAAATTGTGAATGAGCGGTTAAAGTTGAAGGTTGCATGACATAGTCAGCGTGTCTGGTTTAGTACTGACCCATAAAGTGTCTAGGAAGCTCCAAGCTTTTATCAAAGATCGTAAGGGGCCCTTACTGGGCTTGCAAAACAACCAAGAAAAAACTCAAATAAATACAAAAAAAGCACAGTTTTTAATGAAATTTAGAGACAGAATGGGTATAAAAACAATTAAACACTCTTTTAAGTCCATAAAAACCGTTATTTATAATGCAAATTATTGACAAAATATTTCTGAAAAAAATGTTCTCCTCTACTCACAAAACCCGTACCGATCCCTAACGATTTTTCCCGCGAAAGTAGAGCAAACACCATGATTTATGGGACCAGGTGGTTGATGCACCATTCAAGATTAGGCTGGGTGTGTAGTGAGATTGGTCAGTGCGTAATTTTCCGATGTAATTATTGTCAAACCGCATCCACCCCTTCACACATGCTCTACCGACAAAACTACCAGACAAGGATGGATGTTAGGCAGGTCAGTAGACTGGTAAAACCTGGTCCCCGCCGAACAAGGATGGTTGATATGCGAGTGAGTAGACCTGTAAAGCCTGGTCCCCGTCATACAAGGGTTAAATATCATATAAGATTTTAGGTTATTTTTAAAAAGAAGTACATGTGGAAAAACTCAGTTGTTCAGTGATTTTTAAAAATAGACTTTTTTCTAAATAATCCTCATTTGCTGGGACAGAGAGGATCGGATAAAATAAAAAAGATGGAAATTTTGTTCGTAAGAAGATTCTCTCTCTCTCTCACGGAACTAAAAATAATGAGAAATTAAGTTAGTGATAATTTAAAATTTCTGACTGCAGAAAGAATGAAGGAATTATGGTATCTTTGTTTAGTTGTTTTTTTATGGATGATCCTACTGCTTCTTTGGTTAAGTAGAATTTGGGGATTGAGGGTGTGGGATTCATCCTCATAATACTGTGGAGCTTTTTGTTGCTCAGTTTCTGATATAGCTCGTCAAATGTGAGGGGAGTTGTGTTAATAATTTTTGCTGCGTTTTTTAGACACCTGGTGATTTTGGTTTTATCCTTTCTCTTGTATTCCCTTCCCATATTATCAGGAACTGATAACGCTGATGATCACAGGTTGATAAAATATCGAAAGTACGTTTTATATCAATTCTGGAGTGTAGTTGCCTCATACAATGCATTGGTGTATTTATTTCGGACATAACTTTAGTGGCATGCATTTTCCATTCAAGCTTGCTGTCTATCATTAATCCAAGATATTTATACTCATCAACAATTTCAACAACTTCGTTGTTTATTTTTATTGGTCGACGTTCTTCAGTATTGGTTGGAAATTCCATGATACGTTCTTTTGTTTTCTTCAAATTTACAGAACTATATTTACAATTACAATTTAATCCTTACTGTACAGTTGAAATTTTGTTATAAAGTATTAATAAGCCCTGAAGGCTGAAAACCAGAGGACGAAGAAAAATTGTTTGATAAAGTCTGTTTGCATGCGCCTCTATGACTCTCGCGTGTCGTGGCGCCTTTAAACTCTCAATAAACAAACAAACAAGAGAATAAAACGCACTAGAACTGGTTCTTGGGGGGCTCCAGTGTTGGTGGTAATGAGTGATGATTTTATTAGACTGCTTCTGTGTCGTAGCCCCACATTCCAAGTAGGAATCTATGTAGGATGGGATGAATGGTTCATGAACTGGAAATGCATGAAACTAAAAATAGGGGGATTGTGAAAGGTATAAAAGAATTAAATATCAATTTCTTCTTGTTTTTAAGTGGCCCAACCACCCACTCCTTATACTAAAATTTACTTGGTTTTTCAACTCTTTGTCTGTAGTTACCTCCCCACGCAGGGGAAATCATTTAGTGTTTTAAACAGATACATCCTTTTTCGTTTATTGGAAAGAACCTTCTTTGATAGATGGCGCCAATCAAGTTTTTTGTTGAACGTTATCTCCAAATATTTATAATCGGAGACCCTAGGTATTGCTTCTCCTTTGATAAAGTTATTGGGATGTGCTCGTTTTTTCCTCCTTTTAAATATCTCTTTATTATTTTTTTTTAATTAACTCTAACTAATGATCATCACAACATTTTACAAATTCATTAATTGTTTGTTCATGATTTAACAAATCAACATTAGTGTAAATATGACCTTGCATGGAGATGTTATTTGCATATTTTGTCATTTTGATATTATCCATCAACGATTTGCAGTACTTGTGTAGGTTGAAAACAAAACAGGTGCGAGTACTATCCTTTGAGGTGCTCCAGTGTTGGTAATGAGAGCAGACCAGGTAAATGTTCTGTTCTTGGATCTAACACAAACAAATTGCTTTCTTTGTATGAGAAAGTCAAGAATCCATAATGCATTATCTCCATTAATTTCTAGGTCTGTAAGATTCGATATTAACAAATGCGGCTGAATCATATTGAATGATGAGGAAAGTGGGTCCGAAGGTATGACTTTGGCATATCCAGGTGTTTGTAGATGTTATCAGTGAAGTAAAATATTGCGTCGTCAACTCCTCTGTTTTGTTTGTAAGCAAACTGGTAAAGATCTAGACTTTCATTGCTCGAACTAAGGATAGATTTCAGAATTATTCTCTTGAGGCATTTCATGACAATCAAGTCAATGCCACAGGTCCAAAATCGTTCAATCGTCTAGTGTTGTTACTTTTTGACACTGGTATTATTGCGACTATACAGGACGTGTAGAATAAATGAGTAATACTTAAAAGTCTGTTGTTTGTAAATGATATACTTTTTTTTTTTTAGATGAAGGGGTTTCCTCATGATTTCTCTGTTTTCCACAGATGGTCCCCATCAAAGAGATGACAGATGTGCTTAAGGTGGTGAAAGAAACAGCGAACCTTAAACCCAAAGCTTGGGTGCGACTCAAGAGGGGAATATTCAAAGACGATTTAGCGCAGGTAAGAGTGCTGATCTTTTCGAATGTTTCTATTTCTTGAGTCCTTTCGTGAAAGAATAGTGATTGTTTTCACTTCAAGGCTTTATTTATATACACGAGCTTGACTCTATGATAAAAGAAACTAACCAGATCTCTATGAACAGTTTGAAATTAATTTTTGAAAGTAATTTAATCAAAAGTAGTTAGAATATATAGCAGTGCACAATTAAGAATCTTTCTTGCCCTAAATTAACTCGAATTCTCTTTTATTCTTGTTTAATAAAAAAAATTTCCTTCATCCATGCCATAGGTTGACTATGTGGAACCGTCTCAAAATGTAGTCCACTTGAAACTTCTTCCTCGCATTGATTACACTCGGCCCAGAGGTGTCTTGAGAACACAAAGTAACCCAGATCAAAGCAAGAAACGAAAGCGCAGACCAGCTCAAAAACTCTTTGATGTAGATACCATCAGGCAAGTTCTGCTTTGAATAGAAATATGTTTTCATTTGTGAATGGATTAACCTTTTTTCGGAGTATGTTTTTTTTCAAATACCATCAACCATTATTTTTGTCTGTTTTGTGTGTGAAGGTGTCAACACTCTACCACTGAGTCTGCATAATGAGCACTAGCACACAACTGCAGTGCTGCCTACCCCCCCTTCTGACACGGAGGGGATTCAAACTATTGTTTTGAAGACAAATGCTCTACCCCATAAGCTAGCAGCGCCGATTGTAGGGATTACCTCAATAATAAGCACCATCACACACGTCGTAGGCAAACAACAAACACATGCCCTACCTATCCATTCTCTTCTCTGGCCTCATTCATCTCCCATCAAGAAGTCCTGTCAGAAAAGTGCTTTGATCCACGTCAGGGCCTCTCACAAACAAACACACACATGCTTTCTCCCTTTCAACAAGAGAGCAAAGTAAATGAAGGGGCAGTCAGGGTAGGGGTGGAAGGGGGTGGTTGAGCGAAGGGGATATGAGCAGGTGTGGAAATAGTTAATTTTATATTTTTGATACGTCTTTGGAATTAATACAGCTGGATTCTTCTCGCAAAATCATGAAAATAGCACTTAAAATTTTAAAAATCGGTTCATAAATAAATTTATTATGAATTTTTGAAATTTTGAATTGTGCGGCATGTCACAAACACATGCTGCTGGGCACATTTTAAGCTGCCACAAAGAGAGTAAATCATGCGCAAAAGAATGAAATATTGCTATTTTCATAAATTTCACATTGTTTTTAGACTAGACAAATCACCCAAAGTCATAATCATGACATCCAAATTAAGATGAAAACAAATCCACAAAATAGACACATTTTACACAATTGCACTGTACAGATTTTATGGTCAAATGCCAAAGTTTGAGGTGGTATACAAATATAATCTTTATTCATATTGCTTCGAAATTGCATTTATTTCATGAGAGATATGCAAAGTAAGTCCAATTTTTTTCATAACTCTAATCACGTAAGTAAATTTTTTATTCTGTGACGAATATGCCCTCAAAGCTCAAAACAAGGAAAGAAAGAAAATTGAAGAAAAATGCTACTCAATGCAACAAAAATGTCCATATATCATGAATGAATAAAGATAGAGGGAAAACAAAAATACCATTTTAAAGCTTATTATCTGCACTATCTAATGAAAATAATCATTCATAGATAAAAAAAACAGAGTAGAATTTTAAAATAATTTTTTGTTTAAAATATTGATGATTATATCGCAAAAAAATCACTTTGGAAGACTAACAAAGAAAGTTACAGGGAAAGCAAAGATACCATTTTAAAGCTTATTTTTTGCCCTATGCAATGAAAATAATTCTTAAATAAAAAGACAATTAAAATTTTAAAATAGTTTAAGATATGATTTTTTTGTTGTTGATATGGTTCAGGTTTTTATTACTGTATATGTACAAAAAATATCTCTTCGGAACATGCACGAAGAAAGTTACAGAAAAAGCAAATATACCATTTTAAAGTCTACTTCCTGCACTGTGCAGGATAGAGTGTTTCTGGGGGTTGTCGCGGCCCGGATGTCGATGTGGGATATTGATGGTCCGGATTATATCTACATCATTATTTTTACCACTATTTTTATTAC
>JAUEKZ010244737.1:2008-20255 GCA_031471865.1 Melibe leonina
CGGTCAAATGGCCCTTCATCAAGGACCGAAATGTCCAGTTTCCTCGGGAACTGTTACATAATATTACAACCCTTTTTTTTGAATTTCAATTCATGATTAGTTTTCCAGCAGCTCCATTTTCGTTTTCATTTTTACCTTGCCTTACCCATGACACAATTTGTTGCTTGTTGTCTGCGTCTGTGGTCGTGTCAGAGGTGGGGTGGCCCTCTGTCTCAGCCCTCAAGGTCGCCGTAACGGAGAAGCTCTGGTTCGATTCGGGTCAGAGGAGCACCGAGACCTGGCCCTCAAACGGCACAAGCATCATATCGGACAGCGATACATCGAGGTCTACAAGGCCACGGGCAAAGATTTCATAAACGTTGCTGGAGGTGAGTGCCTTAGTCGTGGTGTTTGTTTGTTTGTTTGTTTGTTTGTTTGTTTATTGAGAGATTTAGGGGTGCTTGCAACTGCTATGGTCAAATAAGCGCCCAGTCGTGGTGGCAGTCTTTGTGATTGTAAGTAAAAACAGTCAGTCATTTAGAGCCTAATGGCACATGGACCCAGAGCTTATCCCGGTTTTTGTAGTGTGAAGCGGACAAATGACAATGGTTGCCACCCTCTGGATAGGGCCTGGTCTATCGCAGATTACATTCCCCACCCCGAATCATGGATTGGTACCCATTTTACACCTGGGTGGAGTAAGGCAATTGGAGTAAATTTCCTTGCCCAGTGAAAAAAAACCGAAGTGCCACTGGTAGGGATCGAACCCGGTGCCCCCCGTTTCTGTGCTGCGTCGCTACCAGTTAGACCACCACGCCTCCTAGTCTGGCGATTAGGATGATCCTTATTATGATACTTATTATACATATAGCCTCTTATCCTTTGTCTCATGATAACATGCGCATGATTTTTTTTAAACGCCGATTCTTCTTCTTCCAATTAACTGACTGATTCGGCTGGACAGAGTATTACTGTCAGGGGGCATTTCATTCAAAGTGGTCAAATACTGCCCTCTTAAACTTAAGATTGCATTATTTAAAAAACAAAACAATCATTAATGTATCTATCATGTGCAAACACAAACGCACATCCAGAATTCAATCCGTAAACGTAGCTTTGGTAGTTTGATTATGGAGTTATTTAATCTTGGCACATACAGGCAGCAAAGGACTAGTAGCCTCAGTAACACAATCCCGTGCGTAGGGGATGTGGCACCAATTTAGTGTTTCGTTGTATTCCTTTTCAACAGGAAATGCCCTATCCATATACGCCTTTTACATCACATCATACACCTACTGATATATCTGGCTATTTTACACTGCACACCCACATACAATAACTTATTTTTGTCACCCAGTAAGGGCTCTGTGCAATCTAATCTATTTCCAATTCTTTTTACACTACAACTATATTTACCAATTCTACTATGATAGTGAAAAGAATATGTCCAACTTTTATAGACTTGCTTCTACCTGCTGTATATCTCACTTCATTACGTTTTTTTCATTTACCTTACTCCACCGCATTTCTATTTTTACTTTTATTTCTATTTTGTATAACTAAATTTTTTATATGTAATTATATACGACGATGAGATGTGTAACACAATATAATTTCCTCTCTTGGGATCAATAAAGTATATATTATCTTATCTTATCTTATCTTATCTCTTATCTCTTATCTTATCTTATCTTATCTTATCTTATCTCAGGAAACAACAGCGAAGCTCAAGCATTTCTGTCTCGAGGTGGTCAGACCATCATACGCATGCGTGGTCTGCCTTTCACCTCCACCACCTCACAAGTGGTAAGCAAACCCTAATAGTAGTAGACTACACACAATGCAATGCACCTCTTGGCGTGTCTAGACCTTGATGTGATGACGACTGCAGGTTTTGGTGTCTCTCTCTTTACCAATTTTCCTGTAATGTGTTGGGGTTTTTTTTTCAAAAAGAAAGCCATGTTTATTTTCAGAAAATTCAGAAGAAGAAAAAAAGTTCTGTATCAAGATTGAGTAAGCGTCTGTACTGTATTTTAAAGTAGACCAAAAATTTGTAATTGATAAAATTTTCTGATTACTTAATATGGCCTTAGTGGCCGGTGTATTTTTATGAAAAAGAAGAGAATCTCTCCTCTATGAAAAAGAGCTTGCTCAAACAAACCGGTAGGATTCAATGTACGCCTTTGACTGAAAAGTTACGATAATTTTGACAATATTACAAAATTATATCCTCAAACTAGCTTGTTATTGATGAGGAGATTTGGAAAACTAAAAACCAAAAAAGAAAAGGGAAGAAAAGTTTTAAAAAAACATTGACTCCATCAAAGCTGAGCTGAACCATTCTATGATGGTGATCCCAATCCAAAAGGACAGACAGTCTAGTAGGACATTTACATCTATTCATTCAGCTTGTTCAGAAAATTGTCCCAACATTTCGAAAACAGTTGCTTCACCGCTCCAGTGTCTTGTGTCTATTTTTATCAAAGAAAGAATACGCAATAAGACTGTAGAAAACTCCAACGTGATGGTTGCACTTTATGATGGGAATGGGACATCGTAATGTCCAAAGTTCCAAATGAATTGCTTGGTTCTTGCCTGACGCATACATAATATTATGATATTTAGGTACAGATAGAATACATTGATGAATAAGATTATATTCACTGTGATATCAGTTTGAACCGATTCCAAATGCCAATATAGACATTGTAATCACAGCCTGTAAATTGAATATCTATATAAAATTTGTGTTCCAAAGAATTGACTTGGAATTTTACACAATTTTGATAGTTAATTTTGTTTGGTGAAGATTTTACCATGTATAAAAAACCAACAGGCTTGTTAGATATGATGGAGTTTTAAAAAAATCTCAACTTTTGATGAAACAAAAATTGATGTGTTTAGCACTCTTTTAAGTTCATGTCATTGTTAAACTCAAGTTTCCTTATCAAAAATCAAAAAGTGTTCACAGTGTAGTATGTGACTACTATTATTGTTTTCATGTAAGAAGATTTTTTATTTTGTTGTTGTCAAGTCTTGTTTGTTAAGGGGGAAATTTAAGGGTAGTTGAGGTTTACAGGTGTTACAACTCTAGTCTTTGATGCTTTCAGCTGTTAACTCGTAGAAACGTTGCCTCATGCAGCGTAGGGTCGCGGTGGTGTCTTACTAGCTAAGCTAGCCCCACCCACCCACCCACCCCCCACCCCCCATGACCGAGTAGGTAAGTGTGTTTACAAGGACACAGTCCGCAATCCCATTGGCCAGGGTACTTTGTGGCGGTCGTATTTCCAGCTCTGGAGGGTTTGTGGTGGTTGACTTTTAGTTATAACTCCTTTTGTTTAATCATGCCATCATAATGTGGAGGAGGGGCGGGTAGATTGGTGCCGGATACTAGATTTTGATTGGTTTGCATAATATTTGCATATCATTATCATCCATTACTCCCTCTTCTTTCATAATTCCTGCTTCTCTCCTTGCAGACAAACAAAACAAAAAAAAACAATTTTAAATTCTGGCAAGCTGCTAATGTCTGGCTCCTTCCTCACTTACTCCATCCATCTAACACTTTCTTCTATTGGTTTGTTTGTTGGTTATTATCATTATTATTATCATTATTATTATCATTTTTTTAAATCTTGTAAACTTTACATCACAAATGGTATGGTTGGTTGTCCATTCTTAACTAGTAGATAGATTTTTAATTTTTTTTAATTTTTTTTTTTAAAATTATTTTCACATCTTGCAACTCATGGACCAATTCTAGTTATGAACTGGAAGAAAAAAAGAAAAGAAAAGAAGAAAAAAAAGACATTAAGGACGAATAAAATGGGATTGACTTTTCACTTTTTAGTTTAATTAATGACCCCTGATTTCTCATTGGTGGTTCGTGCTTGGTTCGTGCTGATGGCAAGCTTTTTCTTGACTGTGTGTGGAGAGGTGACCAGCTCCGACCTCCTTGTAATCCAATCTTGTGTGTGTGATCCTCCTCTGCCTCTATAAACCTAACCACCAGTCCGATTTCCTGGGAGTGACAAAACAAAACCACATTGTTTAATTTGGGTCTGCGCATATTAATAAATTCATTGATTCCATTTCTCTTCATGATCTATCATGTCCTCCTCACAAAGTGGCCGTTTGACCTTTTAACCTTCTTGTGTGTTTTGTCTCTCTCTCTCTCTCTCTCTCTTTTTTTTTTTTCAGGTCAAAAGTTTCCTGATCATATGATATGAGCTTTAATTGAAAGAAAAATTAAACTTTGAAATCATTATTTTCATTTTGTGATAAACACAGAAATTTTTTTCTTTAAAAAATAAATAATATGAAGCAGTTTTTCCATGGAAGTTTTCCGTATATACCCTTTACTCTGTGTACACCAACCACCACCCTCTGATGTGTAAACGGATGCAGGTGCTTGTTATCCAATGAATGTGTGTATTTTGGCATGTGTACCTTCGTACGTAACTTGTTTTGGTGGGTTGTATGGGAAACACATTAAGGCGCGCAATCAATGTCTCTCTTTTATTAATTGCAAGAGAAAGATGATGCTTGGTTGTTGTTGTTGTTGTTTTGTTTTTTTAAAGAAAGAAGCAATGAATGATTTACTAATCTGGAGGCTGTGTGTGGGCAGGGACAAAATTGAATCATCTTTGTTCCAAATGACCTTCTTGGTAACCTGGTCAATTCTGATGGGAGAGAATTCGTTTGATTGAGGAACTCTTCAACAGTTTATGAGTCGAAACTTGCTTTCACAGCGAGGTCTGATTCTAACCATACTGAAATAATATGCAAAATCTTGAACATGTATGCCTTCTTATCAGGCTTTTTGGCATATTATATGTCAGTTCACTGAAATGGGATTTATGTGGTATAAGAACAGGGAAATCTTGAAGATTTGTTTTGGTGTCCTTAGCAGTGAAAGGGTTCAGAGAGTGTATAAGTAGTCTACAGCTCTTTGAGCAAATAGACGTGGGTGTGGTGAAGGATGGACTTATTTACGTGACTTAGAGCTGGTGACGGTGGTGGTGACTCTATAGCATGGGCACAGCAGAGGACACATCGTTTCATTATGACTTGTCACATTGCGTTGGTTGGTTTCTTTGTTTGGTTGTTTGTTTGATTGTTTGTCTCACCTTTTCTTATAAAATTAAGTTTCTGCTACGTAGAAGATTCTATTTTAAGCATAATAACAAACAACAAAAGAAAATTAGAGTTGAACTTGTTCTGTTATTATTTCTTTTTTTTTAATTCTTCTTCTTCTTTGAAGTGCACATTTGGTATATTATAGTCCAGTCCCTCTGATTCCGCCAGTTTTGATGGTGTGGTTGATTTATTTTCTCAACATTCATTTAATTTTGTTTTTTTATCGTTGTTTTTTTTTGGGGGGGGGGGGGATTTCTTTTTCATCAAACAAACATGATAAACTTTTCAGCTTTTCAAATTAGGGCCTGGTCAGGAAGTCTTGTATTGTTAAAAATCCCTTTTGACGTAGAATATTTTTTGTTTCGTATGATATTCGCCCCTTTGAGGTGTTGGTGACACTTTTCAAGGGTCTAAGCCTACACATTCATTTATGTCTAGCCGAAAGCTGCTACATTTTCCTTCCTCTCAATCTTTAATCACTCAGACTCAGTCTGGTCAGATTATTATTTCATGTATGGATCCTTTTTGAGTTTAGAAAAATTCTAAATTTTAAGTTGATAGGCGATAACAGCTACATACAAGGAAATTTGTTTGTCATCTACATTTATTGTTTTTAGCATTGTGGTTTGAGTGTTTGTTTTATTTTGTTGAGATTTATTATTCTTTTTTTAAACTGTACCATATTTATTTTTTATTGGGTTTTTTTTTATTGTTTTATGTTAAGACAACAATTTATTTTTTTATTTTTTTGTGGAGTAGGATTATAATTTTTTCAAATATTTTTTTGGGGAAAAATGGGAGGGCCATTTTTGCTCCATTGTTGTTTGTTTTTTCTTGTTGTTGTTTTGTTTTGTTTCATTGTTATATATATTATCTATTATCATTATCATTATTATTATTATTATTTTTATCTTTCATTGATGAGAAAATGCTGTCATAGTCATGATATCAAAGTCGTCTTTAAACTTTTTGTTCATAACAATAAACAATGAGCAGGAAAAATCGCCATAAAATGTAGCCAAGGTTGTGGAAGAATTTTGTATTTGAGTCCGGTTCGGTTCTCCTGCCTGTTTTAATCCCCACAGCTTTTGGAAGATCATCCAACTGTGCCATTGGTTTTATCTTTTTTTTAAACACGTCAAAGATAATTCCCTGGTATCTTTGTAAAATGGAAATGTTGTATCGGGTTGTAGTAATCACTGGCACACAAGCAGATTCTTATAAATCTAAGCTGATCTGTTTGAAAAACAAAATTATGCTCAATATAGAATTAAACTTTTTTTTTTTTTGTTAAGAAAAAGTAAAAAACAAAACAAAAAATACAAACCCAAAAAACCATCCAATCCAAATTGCTGCCTGGTGGTAACAATGAAAGTATTATATTATATTATATTGTATTATATTATATTATATTGTATCGTATTGTATTCATTTTTTGCACAAATTTCTTTTTGTTCCGCAGCTGGAGTTTTTCACCCGGGACCCAAACTCCTCCCAAGTGTTGGATGACGAGGAGGGCATTCTGTTTGTCCACTATCCGGACGGTCGCAGCACCGGGGACGCTTTTGTCCTGTTTCAGACGGAGGAGGAAGCGGCCAAAGCTCTGAAGAAACACCGGGAGATGATGGGCTCGCGTTACATCGAGCTCTTCAAAAGCACCACGGCAGAAGTCCAGCAGGTAAAAAAAAAGAAAAAAGTTAAAGTGGAGGCTTATATAGCGCTGATATCCACGAAGTGTGCTCATTGCGCTTCACGCTTTTTACTTTCCCCGGCCAACAGCAAACATTGACAAGACTAGTGTCTGTTAGGCGTGTTATAATTTGTTTGTGGGACAGGTACTCGTTGTGTGACTAAGTAGGCGGCTGGGATCCATGGGAGTCAGACTTGACAGAATAATATTGAAGTGCAGAAATGAGGCAAAGGCCAAAGAAAGCAGAAAAATTAAAAAGAATTTAAAAAACATAAAATTGACCTATCGCCTGGCCGACAGCACGTGACAGCGAGCTAAGCACTTAGCCATTGGCTTTCCAGAAAGAAAAGGTTCAAGCTAGTTCAAAGTTTGAATATTTTATTTTGATTTCCTGTGCCGGCTCTCCACCTTGTTGTCATTACTATGGGATCAGATTTTAGTCCGAGTCTAGATTCTCAGTTAAGCTAAATTTACACTTGCATTGAATGTTTTGACCACTTGAAAAAATATATTTACAAGTGAGTTAGCCTAAATAAAGCTAAATTTAGCCTTTTGGCCTCAAACTTAGCTTCAGTCTCGGGTGATGAAATAGTCGGCTGAAAGCTGAGTGGTACATCGTAAAAAACTTTTTACAATTAAATAATATCATGAAACAAACAGCATAAAAATAATGGAACTGTATATATATATATATATATAAAAATGGAAGTAGCCTATATTTTCATCATGACGTTACATAAATATAATATTCACAGTGTACTTGTTCCGTTGATTGTATTGAGGTTGTGATTGTCTCGTCTTGTCCAGGTGTTGAACAGAAGCATGGACCCACGCAACCCGGAACCAGTGGACAACCAGCTGACCCCCTTGATTGCCCAAATCCCAGCCAACATGTCCATCATCCCACAATCCCTCATCACCAGCGGCACGCGGAGAGACTGTATTCGCCTCCGCAACCTTCCCAGCGCTGCGCAGGTCACCGACATTTTGACCTTCCTGGGGGAGTTTTCACAGTTCATCGTGTACCAGGGTGTTCACATGGTCTACACAGCCACCGTAAGTCATACCATGGAGCACGTTTCATCATCGGTGATACATTTCAACTGTGATACACTGGCAGGTGCCAGGTTCAAATCTTGCACGACTTTATGTAACTTTTCAACTCTGTGGGGTTTTATTTTTCTCTTCTTTCCTTCATTTTCAACTGGCTCTGCTTATACACCACTCTCTCATTGAGTCGACGAGTGAAACCTTTAACATTTAAATCATACTTTGTTTAATCCTCTGTACCAGGGAGAAGCTTCAGGCGAGGCCTTTATACAACTGGACTCAGAGGAAGCGGCCACTTTGACCGCGTTCAACCGCCACCGCCGGCAGATGAGCTTTGGCACCAAGAAGCGGGTCATTGACGTCATCCAGTGCAGCGGCGACGACATGAGCTTTGTCCTGACCAACGGAGTGGCCCCCCCTACCATGTCACTGGCACTTCCCCCCGCGCTGCCCCCAGCACTTCCTGCCCCTGCTCTCCCTCCTCCCTCCCCCGTCACCCTTCAAAGGTCGCTCTTGTCTGCCGGTAAGTGAGAAGGACCGCCCCCAACCCTCTTCAACCAATCACTCACCTCTCAACTCTATTTTTCCCCTGCAAATGCTGAAAAGTGAATAAAGGGAAGACATTTATACTTCAAATTTATTAAAATTATTTTGTAAACTGCAAACTAGATATCAAAATCTTCAAGATTTGCTTGATCATATTCAAGATAAATAAGAACATGTTATTTTTCCAGATTTTGGCATATTCCGTTTGGTTTAGAATTAGACCCCACGGTGAAAGGGTTAACTTTGAGCTCAAACAGACATTGATGTCTTCATTTCTCTCTCTCTCCCTGTCAGATCCCCAGTTAATCTTGCCATCCAGCATGCACACACCCCATCAGACCCTCATGAGCTCCACCACCCTGACCACCGCAGGCTCCTTCCCGTATGCCCAGCTGCCCGCCCCGACTCCGCACACCTTCCAGCCGACCTTGACCCAGCTGGCTCCCCGTCTACCAACGGCGGCCACCACCTTCTACCCGCCCATCCTCTACTGGTACCCGAGTCCCCCCGTGTCACCGCCTACTCCTCAAAAACCCGCCATTTCTTATTATACCACCACCAACACCACTAACACGGCTTTAGGACCTCATATGGGGCCCTGTGTTATCATAATGAGAGGCTTGCCCATTAACGTGTCTGTTCAGGATATTGTGCAGTATTTTCAGGGGTTCCCAGAGGTAGGTTGTGTCAGGTCAATCTCAGATTTAAAGAAAAATGAAACTTGATTAAAAAAAAAAAAAGCAAAAAAAAAAAAAAGCTAAATTATAAAATAAACATATTGAAGATAAAATAAAAATAAAAATGAGTAGGTTTTTTGTTTCTTTTTTATATCTGGCAATTAAAAATAAAAGATATAAATTCGTCCCAGTCTGTGAGGATTGATTTAAAAATAACTTTTTTTTTGTGATGCCTCAACTCTTCCAAAGTCCATTAAGTAAAATCTTTTTTCTCTTGAACTGACCATTCTGTCTGAAAAGACTCTGTGAAACATCTCTTCTCTCTTTTTAACATTTGAGTTTGAAACAGATCCCTCGATTCCGTTTGGGTTTGTCTCTCATTGTGTTCACACCCTTTTGACTGTTTGGTTTTATCATGTTTTACTTTGGTCACTGCTTTTGGTTTCACTCTCTATTCATTTATAATTCTATTTATTTCTACAACTTTTCTCTTTTCTTTTATTTATGATTTCACAAGGCCTAAGTTTTTTATTTTACACATTACGACCACATACATACATACAAATAGGACAACCTCTGTGTAAAGACAGCGATCCAAATTCACACACAAAAAAATGTGTTTTTGGCTCTGGACAAAAAACACACACACTAACACACACACCTACACACACACACACACACTAACACACCTACACACACACACATACACACACCTACACACACACACACTAACACACCTACACACACACACACACCTACACATACACACACACACACACACTAACACACCTACACACACACACATACACCTACACACACGCACACTAACACACCTACACACACACACATACACACACACACACACACTAACACACCTACACACACACACATACACACACCTACACACACACACACTTCAAACCATAACGACTAATAACTCATAACCAATTCTAACAATCTTGAGATGACATAATGTACTCACCTCCACTGGCAGACATACAGCAACAACATAGTCACCATTGTGTTCATTAACCCTTCCAATGCTAAGGTTATTCCTCATCAAACCACTAACAAGACTTACACATCTTCAAAATGTGCCTGTTCTTATACCAAATATATTAGATTTCAGTCAATGGACATATGCCAAAAGCCTTAAGTTCAAGCATTTGACATATGTCCATTCATGTCCCCATTCACTGAAACCTGATTTATCTGAAAAAAGAACATGTAAGTGTTAAAGATTTTGTGTATTTTAGTTTGATTAGAATCAGACCCCGTAGTGAAAGGGTTAATTCACTCTATCAGCTCATAGAAGCATTCACATTAACACCCATTCTAAGACTCCTTATTCAGCTCTCAGTCTTTTACGCTGTTGCTTTCATTTCCATTTATCTTTCTCTATTTTACTCTTTTTTTTTCT
The DNA here is from genome assembly GCA_031471865.1 of Melibe leonina. Taxonomy (NCBI): domain Eukaryota; kingdom Metazoa; phylum Mollusca; class Gastropoda; order Nudibranchia; family Dendronotidae; genus Melibe; species Melibe leonina. Next base: position 12,510 of record JAUEKZ010244737.1, read on the forward strand.
GCTCTACTTTCAATTTTTGGAATGCCTTGTTGTAGCATCTTCTAGTGCGTGTTTGTTGTATCACAATATCTCCGTCTAATTCAAAGAGGGTTGTTTTTGTTTTTTGTTTGGGTTTTTTTTGCGTGTGTTTGCTTGAGAATGACTAATATAATATAATATGATATGATATGATATGCTATAGACCCAATAACACTGCCTGGGGTATTGAACATGCTGGAAAGAGGGAATGCTCACTCACACTTTTTATGCCTTCGCAAACTTTGTGTCTGGCCAAGAGCCTTCTCACTACCGTCGTGACTCGTATAATTTAGTTAGCAAAAAGAATTCTTTAGATTTTCCTCTGTACTGTCATTCTTGTATGTATCAATGATTTTCCATCTTTCACTGTATGTAGTTATAGACATTTGAAATCATATTTTTTTGTTCTTCTAATCAATCATAAAGCTTGCATGAAGTGATGCTTTAAAAAAGAAATAAATGTTCTTCTAACTATTGTCTTTAGCTTGAGATTATCTGGATATGTTTAGAAATGTTTGTCTATCAAATAAAAGTAAAAGTGATTTCAATAATTGATGCTAAGACTTGGAGAAATCAAAATCAAAACCGGGAACAGCATGCGAAAAGAAATTCTTACCGGTTGACCCGGCTCTCACAGTGAATAGACATGTTGTACTGACCACGTGATTTGTACATTGGTCATTGAATTTCAGAGTCATGAAAGATTTAATCGTCTGTTGGGAAAGAAAGACACAGATCCCCCCCTCACAAAATTATAGATCACAGTTTTTAAATGTTGTCCGTCACTTCGCATGATCAGTTGTGAAAAAGAATATACGACAAGTTTTTAGATATTGTATGTCAGTTGTGAATGAGAATATGCAACACTATGAAATTTCTGCTACGATCTTGACATTGATCTTTCGTTGAAAACCGATTGTCCTGAGTCTGGTGTGAATGTAGTCTTACTATTTGAGGAAAGAGTAAAATAACGGGTTTGTCATAGCCTAGACTGTGAATGTGATTGAGAAGGTTTTATATAGACGACCAGATCACTGGGGGGCTGATTTTAAATGAATTTTAAAAACACAGGCTTTTGAAAATAAGATAAGATAAGATAAGATAACTTTATTGATCCCTCATGGGGAAATTATTTTACAATGTTACATACAGACATAGGGATGCGCCATAAGACAGGAAACAACAAAATGAATAGGCAAAAATAAATCATAAACATAACTGATTAGATAAACAAAATAAGAACAAATATAAAATAAAATGACATTTTTATGATTTTGGTATCACTGTCAGGCATAAGTAGCAACTTTCTTGTAGAGCTGATGTTCACTTTGATAACAACAATAATAATGATAGTATTAATAAAGATAATAATAGTAATAATGAAATTAATAATAAATAACTATAAATGATAACACAATAATACGTCATTCCTTCCATTCTTAGAATACTTTATTCTTCACGGCTTTGAGTTCTCTAAATGTCTGAATTCCATATTCCTTGGGCAGGTAACGCCGGAAGTTGTGACCATACAGACAAACTTGGAGGGAAAACCCAATGGAGACGCGCTGATCACTTTCTCGTCTCGGCTGGAGGCAGAGAGGGCCATCGTGGAGAAAAACCGTCGTCACCTGGGCAACCGATTTATTGAGCTGTTTATGGCTTAGAAATCTCTTTGCATTCCATGCAGTCTCATGTGTGTTAATGTGCTAATGTGTTTGATGTGTGTGTGTCGTGCTATGTGTAAAGAATTTGGTGATGTTGTCAGTCGTCTGATGCAGCACACAATTTAATTTGTTTAAATGACGTGATGACTCAAAGTCATTTCTGTGGAGTCTAGTTCTTTCTAGCCTATTGATGTGGACAGAACTACTTTCAACCACGAGAGAGGATTCTATCTATTATTCAGAACTAGTTGAAAAAATAAGACTGATTGAGTTTTGCACAAATATTGTTATAATCCTCTAAAATTTTGATTGGCTAAAGATCTGAAAGGATACACGGACTGAACATCAAGCATTGTTGCATTGAATGGAGTTAGTGCTCATATCGTGCCGTGCCGTGTGCATGCCCGTGTACGTGCCGTGTTCCATCACAGGGTTTGTGACTGGTGAGTCAGACGTGTAAGGCTCTGCTCATTTCAAACCAACCTACAGCAGATCAGCTGTATAAAACACATCAATGAATCCATTTTCACAAAGACTGCGTGGTGAAAACTTGTCATCTTACTGTATACATCATCCACAGCTGAGTCGTCATAGCACATGGTAAAACTCGTAGAGAATATCTGTTGTCTTATCTCAATTTATAACGGCCATTTATGTTTGTTGTTTTCAATTTGAACTTGTGCCTTTTTCAAATTTTTGGATCTGCATGCTTCTGGCTGACGCTGCCTTGCAATCAATACAATGTCAGATGTTTTTATCTTTTCCTTTTTTATTAATGAATTTAAAACATTTGATATCTTGATTGTTTTTGTTTTTTTAGCTAAGATTGTTTTAATTCACCAAATGGTCATTCGTGGTTTCCTCATGACCAAATCTTGACACGTCGTGTGAAAGAATGAGTGCAAAGACAAAGGACTGTGTCACTGTGGTTGGCAAGGACTGTGTCACTGTGGTTGGCAAGGACTGTGTCACTGTGGTTGGCTGCGACAATAACCGACGCATTGTTGCTGCCCTCCACTCAAATCTCCTCTTAAAGTGTTCTTAACATTAATTGATTGTACTACTTACATTGTGAATACGATTTCTTTTTTTTAAAGCGCTAAACAGAATTTTATCTTCTTTAACTGTAATTCTGTATTAGAATTTATGTGCAATGTCCTCTTTCCTTTGCAATATGATTTAAATATAATATGCATATAAAAATTTACTGCAAATTAAATTAAAGATTTGAATACCTACCTGTTTACTTTTTTAATAACATGAAATTTACAAGTAATGGAGACTGATTTTTAAAATCTGCTCTTCTTTCTGTTTGCATGATTTTTGTGTGTGCTTTGATTGAAGGTTTTACCGTGCACATTCCTCAAACACATTCCAACGGAGCCGTTTACTGCTCATCCTCTACTTTGAGGAACCGTACAGAGACGTGTCTTTGTGTGGGCGTCACGTCTGTTTCATAAAATCAGAGCATTGAGTCACTTCTTTGGAGTTTTTAAGATTCTCATGCCCCAGCGTTTTGTGATTTCAACAGATACGTAATAAAAGCACTTTGTTTTAAGAGCCTTAGCTTGGCCTTTACTGTGAATGACAAAGAAAACGGCAACTGTGTGAAAATGTCATATCTATATATTTATTACTCAAGTCTTCCTAGATACAATTTCTGCTTTTTTAGCATCAAGCCTGACTGCAAAATTTCATTTCAATGTGATATTTGACATTGGTACATTCCATTCTAAATTAACATAATACTATATTTTAATATAATCATCATTCTTTCCTATGAAATGGTTGGTAGCTGTGTGTTGCCGATCTGTGAGTGGTGAATTCACCAACCGTGCCTTACCCGTGTATCATACCACGCCTTCAACCACAATGCCTGGTTTGTGCCTCGACTCTACTCTTGTACTACTATTACTATGACTATTACTATTACTATGACTATTACTATTACTATGACCTTCTCTTGACATGTCTTTCTTATACTGTGAATTATGAATCTTGTGCTTGCTCTGATTTTTAGTCGGATTAACTTTTTGTGATTATTATGAATCTATTTTCAAAATGCAAAAAATCAGATTCCTGAGGAGAATGTCTAATCTGTTTCACTCTGTTGCTAATCTAAAGTTATTGCCTTCCCAAATTTTGTTCCTTTGCTTTTCCGTAATGAGTTGACTTTTGAGACTTTTTGGTCTCACTCTGGAATATGTTTTCATGGCTGTCCAAATCTAGCGAGTTTTGAAAACAGCCGCATTTGTTGTTGCTCTCTATTACTAGATCTAGTACATGATTCTCAAAACAAAGTCAAGTTAGACCGATATTTCTCAATTTGTTAAAAAAAGAATGTTTGTTTCATTCCTTGTGCGGTTAGACCAGGCTGTCTTAGGTCAAATAATCAGAACTGATTTTGAATGAAGATCTTCTTGATATGAAATATTGCATAGATTTCCTTTTCTTTTTCTTTTTTTTGAAAGAGAAATCTGTTACTAACTCATTCTCAAGATTGTTCAACATTGTTGTGTTCTTGTCGTAGATTCTGTGTTTGGGCCATACCAATGCCTGACTGTGCCTTAGTGCCGATCTCAATCCGTGTACACGCCTTCCATATCAACTCATGCATATTTTTTTAAAGACAATTATACCAACCATAATTTTTTCTCCTTCACTTTCATTTGTATAATGTTGTTTGGTTGGAAAAAAGAGTGGTAGGAGGTGGCAACTGAAGTCTAACAATTTGCTGCTAGACTGGTTCAAACCTTCTTTTATCCCTACTTAGTTACAAAGCGAGGACGTGTTTTAACCGAAAACCAAATTAAACCATGTAGCTCCTAGTTTCAGAAAACATTTATTAGATATATCCGATTTGAAAAAAAGGACTCAAATGACGTAGTCGTAGGACTCAAACGTTTCTAATCTGGAATTTTTTTTAAATTGTAGACAAAATAACCCCTTCTGTTGCCAACGCATAGCAAGGTTGTAGATATAATATTGTCCGAAATAACTTTTGCCACTGAGGAAATTAAATAAGAAAAACATAAAGAGAACATTGATGTTGTTTTAAGTCTTCCGTTTAAAGAACGCATTATACATCCCCCCATCTTTGTAATGTTAAAGAGTAGAGACTTGTAGATAACTCTATCATTATTTCTCAAAACCACACTGGATGATCTGTATTATTGATGTGACAGTTTAAGCAGTCTTTCTAGAATATCATAAAGCAAATACCTCTTTTGATATCTCTTTTTAGATATTCTCAATCTCAATTGATCTGCCTTTGTTTTATTTATTGGTTGTTTTTTTTCTCTGTATATATTGTGTGATACCAATAACATGAAATAATCTAATATTATCTTTTCATGTGGTTTTATCAATTCTCCTGGTTTGAAATTTAAATATATATTTATTTTCACGCACGCAAACCGATATCACAGAGAATGAATGTACGCAATTTAAAAGCAAAACCAAGATTAACATAATCTTTTTAATCTCTGTGCCTTTTTAATCTAGTCACTGTTGAGTCGAAGGGTAACAATATTATTTTAATTGTCAATGATATTTTATCGCCTCCCTTCAAAGGCCGTGTTTTTATGATGAATTGTACATAATTTTGATGTAGTTAATATTAACTTCAATCTTTAATATTTTTCATGCTTTTAAGAGAGAATGTTATTTTTTGGCATGTTCCTGATTTTCTCTCTCTCTCTCTCTCTCTCTCTCTCTCTCTGACTTTCCCTCTCTCCATCTACTTCTCTCTGTTCCCCCTCTCTCACCTTCTCTCTCTGTCCTCACTTGCTATTCTTTCCAGAGAGACTACGCATTATGATATTGTAAAATTACCACAATGAATTGATGATCCGTTCTGTGAGTAATCACTAATACGCAATTAGCTTGCATTCCTCACTTCATGGGATTCAACTTTTTATTTTAACTTCTAGTTCTAGTTCAATCTATTTCCAGTCATAATGTGTTAAATCTCTATACAAAATGACATACTATGTCACTAGATGATTCGATGATGTTGACTTACCAAAACGAAATAATTGAATAACAAAAGTGTGAAAATTTGGAGTTTGTGTTTTCCTTCCCTGGCCTAATTTTTTATATTTACTTTGAAATCAATTAAAGACATCATCATTATTATTATCAATTACAAAAAGTCTCAATTCTACATCAAATAGTGAAAAAATGTACCTACTTTGAAGGTTTATGAAACTTTATTAAAGATGAATATTTAAATTTCCTTTCTTCTTCTATATAAAGTGAAATGAAAATTTTGTGAAGATCGCACAAGAATTCATTAAAGATTAAACAAAAGACTGTCTCATCATAACCTTAAAATTTGTCCTCTCTCTTTTTCCGATGCTCAGATGAAGTGAAAAGGTCATTTGACTTTATCTGGTATAATTTTTTTGAAGTCTCAAAAATTTTTGCTCCTCTCAAATCTTTTGTAATACCTTTGGATTAAAAGGAGTGTAATTGTTCATGATATGTATGATGATGTTTTTTAACATAAATATTTTTAATTAATTTTGTTTGTTGTGTTTTGTGTCTGAATTGTGCAAATGAGGAGATGATTGATTATGTGAATAGTTTGACTGACTGTTACAGTGACATATATATATATATACATGATATATTATATATTATATATATTTTTCCTCAGCAAAGAAAATGCTGAGTCTGAGTACATTATATGTACTGCAATGTGTTCACGTCTTCCGATTGTTGTCATTTCCATCTTATCAATATCATGACATTGAACTATTTCATTGATGGGTAGTTTTTTTTGTTTTGTGTGTATTGTATTTGTGTTTACAATCATCTACCTACAAAGATCTAGCAAAGAACTCAGTTGCTGACCAACATTTTTTTTTCTCCTTCTAAATTGTATGTATGTAATTTCTATTTTTGGATACAAAATTATACAGTGAAGATATTAATATTGATACAAAATAGATTTTAAAAAACGTTTTTTGTTTATTCTTGCTTTTGATTGGTAAATCACCAATGCAGAATCTACCTTTTTCTCAAAGTCTATATATGTATACAGATTTGTATTTTCAAAAAAAACCTGTAGACTTTGCACACTACAAAAAATGGAAGAAAGATCTTTGTAGAATGATTGATGATAAAACAGTAAAAAAAAAACCAATGTGTCTTTGTAATTTGTGTACAACATATCAGGTTGTATTGCTTATGAATCACGGCATCAGTGAACTTTTTTATTAACTAAACAGTAAGAAAATGATTTTAACCCTTTCAATGCTAAGTAAGGACACCGAAATCTTTAAGATTTGCCTTTTCTTATACCAGGTAAATCAGATTTCAGTGAACTGACATATGCCAAAAGCCTGAATTTCAGGCTTTTGTCATATGTCAATTCACTGAAATCTGATTTATCTGGTATAAGAACATGTACATTTTCAAGATATTGCATTTTTCAGTTGGGTTAGAACCAGACCTTGCTGTGAAAGAGTTAAAACTGAAAAGAAACATTTGTTTTAGAAGCTTGTTTGACAGGAGACACGTGTACACATATCCCATAATGCAATGCATGTGTTGAAACCCTAGACTGCTGGGACTGTCTGACACGTTGTTTACCCTGCACTTGTTGCCACGAAAAGAATTACAGTAACTTTGATATAATATTGTATCATGTCGCTTATGAAGAGCCATTAGTCAATGCCTGTCTCAGATAGATTTATCAATTCCGTGTGATCTATAAACAAAAAGGAAGATTGTTTTGTACCTTTAAATATGGTTGCATCTGTTTTAATATATATTATTATTTTGTTGAACCATCATCCATTTTTTTTTTCAATCATCATCACTTCTTTTTTTCCCCTCTCTTCTACTCCATTCTACCATATTTCTATCACTGTCTCTGTCTCTCCCTCTCTATATCCCTCTCTGTCTCTCCCTGTCTATATCCCTCTCTGTCTTTTCATCATTTTTTGTCGCCATCTTTGATGATCAGGGTAAAAGGGTGTTGTTTGGGGACACTCACCCGATGCTCAAGACATTAAACGTTCTCATAACCGGGGGGGGGGGGGGGGGGGGGTGGGAA
>JAUEKZ010244846.1:0-7500 GCA_031471865.1 Melibe leonina
AGATAGATAGATAGATAGATAGATAGATAGATAGATAGATAGATAGATAGATAGATAGATGGATGGATGGATGGATGCGTGGATGGATGGATGCGTGGGTGGGTGGGTGGGTGGGTGGATGGATGGATAGTTAGATACATAGATAGAGAGAGAGATGGATAGTTAGGTAAAGAGAGATAATAATGGATATATATGGATAGATAGATAGATAGATTGATAGGTAGATAGATAGATAAATAGATAGATAGATAGATATATAGATGGATGAATGGGTGGGTGGGTGGATGGATGGATGGATGGGTAGATGGATGGACGGATAGGTAGATAGATAGATAAATAGATAGAGAATGATAGAGACAGATGGATAGATAGATCGATAGATAGATAGATAGATAGAGAGAGAGAGAGAGAGAGTTGCTTAAAAGGACTAATTGTAATAAAGTTAAAATCACTTTATTATTCCCTCAACTTGGAAATGATTTTAAAAATAATTTTACATACAGGCGTAGAGGGACACGAATTTCGATAAAACAAAATATTGTAAAGCATTTGCTACAAATAGAAGGGGAAATTATTAAACATATTAACTGAATGGACTATTGCTTCATAACACTTTTTTCCGACAAAAATAACGAATGAAATATATATTATGACAATAAGCTTACAATAAAAGGGAAAACATACGATGGAGAACACGAGCGAGTGTGTCTGTGTGCGTGAGAGAGAGAGAGAGAGAGAGAGAGCGAGAGAGAGAGAGAGAGAGATAGAAGGAGAGAGAGAACATGTGGCTTAGTAAGTACCAACGTGTGTGTGTGTGTTTGTGTGTGTGTGTGTGTGTGTGTGTGTGTGTGTGTGTGTGTGTGTGTGTGTGTTTAGATATGATAAAATGCTATACATAAAAAAATATTAAGAAACAAGGAGGATGAAAATGGAATTAAAAGAAATGAATTTTAAAAATCACATCCACTGATAGATAGGAGAATCCCATCGGCCCTACGCATTCATAGAGGGAAGGCCTTACCATTACTCATTACCATACCTACATTTACCTGGATTGGAACGAGGAATGACGGATGTATTAATTTACACTTTTCTCCTTTCCTTCATTTCCTATCGCTGAGTCATTGATGGGGAGCTGAAACGTTGCTATGGTTCGTTAGGCAATTCTAGTTACTTCTCTCTCTCTCTTTCGCTCTCTCTCTTTCTCTCGCTCTCTCTTTCTCTTTCTCTCTCTCACTCTCTCTTTCTCTCTCTCTCTCTCTCTCTCTCTCTCTCTGTCTCTCTTTCTCTCTCTCACACACACACTCTCAGTGTGCGTGTGTGTTTGGTTACACGTGCTCCGTCATAATAAACACATACTCTTGTTTCATTCCCATCCTGCGTGTTCCAGGAGTTACGAGAGAAAATATTGTGAAGTCTTTAATGTGCAGTAAGTAGAGGTCTCTTTTTTATTGTAGCACTGTGAGTTATAAGGTTAAGTTTGTAGAAAGTAAGTAGGTAAGAAGTAAATTAGGTTAGTAAGAATAGTGATATGCTTAAGAAAGTAATGTAAGTAGGTCTAAGCAGTGTATCTAGTGCGGTTATGCCTTCTTAAAAACTTTGTGCGTGTTCATGAGTTATCAGGTCATTGTATATATATTGTTTCTGTATCTGTATATGTATATATATATATATATCTGTGTCTGTATATGTATATGTATCTCTGTCTGTAGCTGTGTCTGTATCTCTATCTGTGTCTGTATCTGTGTCTGTATCTGTGTCTGTATCAGTGACTGTATCTGTATCTGTGTCTGTATCTGTGTCTGTATCTGTGTCTGTGTCTGTATCTGTATTTGTATATCTATGTTTGAACGTATCTGTGTCTGTATATGTATCTCTATGTTTGAACGTATCTGTGTCTGTATCTGTATCTGTGTCTGTGTCTGTATCTGTATCTGTATCTGTATCTCTATGTTTGAACGTATCTGTGTCTGTATCTGTGTCTGTATCTGTATCTCTATATGTGAACGTATCTGTGTCTGTATCTGTATCTGTGTCTGTATCTGTGTCTGTATCTGTGTCTGTATATGTGTCTGTATCTGTGTCTGTATCTGTGTCTGTATCTGTGTCTGTATCTGTATCTCTATGTGTGAACGTATATGTGTCTGTATCTGTGTCTGTATCTCTATATGTGTCTGTATCTGTGTCTGTATCTGTGTCTGTATCTGTGTCTGTATCTCTATATGTGAACGTATCTGTTTCTGTATCTGTATCTGTGTCTGTATCTGTGGCTGTATATGTGTCTGTATCTGTGTCTGTATATGTGTCTCTATCTCTATCTGTATCTCTATATGTGAACATATCTGTGTCTGTATCTGTATCTGGGTCTGTATCTGTGTCTGTATCTGTGTCTGTATATATGTCTGTATCTGTGTCTGTATCTGTGTCTGTATATGTGTCTGTATCTGTGTCTGTATCTGTGTCTGTATCTCTATGTTTGAGCGTATCTGTGTCTGTATCTGTAACGTTAGCTACAGAAGAACGCTTGGCAGAGTACGGTATTAATTAACGGAGATTACAAAAAAATATTCACACAAGTTCTGACATCCGTTTCATGCTGTTTAAAATTGTGTTCTGCATTCGAGGCAATTCATTCCAAGTGGAATTAATTTCCTGCGTTTTCACGGCCAAAGTGCAGTGCCTGATCTGATCCTAGTGTATCGGTATTATTTGTTTGTGCCACCAGGCAGAGTGAATAATTGTGTCAAAGTTGTAAATTCTTTAGAGATTACTAGCCGACAGAGCTGGGGCTTATATTCAGATTTCTGTAGCGTGAAGCTAACAAGTGAAAACGGTTGAAAATTATTACTTTGTGTATTGATACCGTAGCGCTCATAGAAATAATCAGGCAGCCGAATTGACCGGCCTCCAAGTATTAAACCAGGTCATGTCATCGCAATACTAACAAAATCTACCGTTTTTCATTATTTTTAAGACTTGAATTTAATTAAATATTCAATTCGTGAAAGAAAATTCATATTAGGTGACTTTAAAGTGTGAGTAAAAAAAGGGGGCGTCGCCATCGCTCACCCCAGTGATCGAAGTCCCTATTATGGAACATTGGAGTTGAATTGAAAAATTCAGACCGATATGCTCATAGCTCTCAATTTTCTTGGGGTTTTCTTTCTTTTTTTTTTTTTTAATTATAATTTTGGGTGTGTGTGTTTGTGTGTGTTTGTGTGTGTGTGTGTGTCTGTGTCTGTGTGTGTGTGTCTGTGTGTGTGTGTGTGTGTGTCTGTGTCTGTGTTTGTCTGTGTTTATGTGTGTGTCTGTGTGTGTGTGTGTGTGTGTGCTTAGAGTTCTCTCTCCGGTCGAAATTAATGGTACGGTACTTTAGAAATTTGTTTATCAATTTATCTAATTAGTTTTATGGGGAGAAAAATGGCTACTCGGCCACAAAGAATGAATTTTAAAAAACCCGACGAGTGATGGCATACACACACTATCAAACGGTTCTCCTAGCCTGAATCCATAATAACGACGCCTTTTGTTTAATTAATTTGATAGATTGTCATACGATATTCCTTTTTTTTTCTAAAAAAAAAAAAGAATATATTTCTGTCACTTGATTCATTGATTTAAATTCCCCTACAGCTATATCTTCATACATTTTTTTATTTAATTTAACAGTTCATTAACGAGTGTCATTGTAGAAGTTTAATAGTGCTTTTAGCAGCTTTGGTTCACGTACTGGGCGGAGCTCTCTAGAAGTGTCTGTTGATATCATTATTAATCACTTATTTATCATTATTATTATTATCATTATTATCATTATTATCTTTATCACCACGACCACCACCACCACCATCACCATCACCGCCACCATCACCACCACCATTATCAGCATCATCATTATCTATCTCATGGGAAGTTTTGCTCTGAGCACCCATCGTTGAGCTATCAATAATTAACCCTCTTCAAACTTGAAGTATGCGAAGTTCCTAAACAACCAACAAACCACCGACACGCTCACCAATCGATAGGTAATTTGATCCCGGCATTACTACAACGCTTTGATCGCTGTATGAATTCATTAAACTATGCAACTGTCATTAAGGGGAAGGCTAGTATACTGTGTGTGGTGTCATACTGCGATTGATTGGGTAAACGTGTGGAGACATGGCTGTAAATTTCACGCGCGTTTGCTTTACAACTCCGCCTGTGGGTGTGAGGGTGTGTGGGTTGAGATGTGGCCTGGGAAGGTGAAGAGGGAGAATGGAGCAGCTTGACGATTTTAATGGTGTCTATTAACTAAGTGATATTAATGACGCAACTACTTCGCATTGAATTTCAATGAAAAACAAAGACGGGGAAAAAAACTAAAATGCTGTATAGCTAATTCAATGGGGTACGGCTAAAATTTGTTTTGTTCCTTGACGCCATAAAAGACTCATCTCCTTGGGCTGATCACATGTTTGCTATTGTCTTGATCTAAAGTTTCTCTCCTGGCTCTATATTTGGCTTCATGGAGGTGCCACATATCCCTTTGTTCCGTTTCCAGCCATACACCGAACTGGGCGCCCACACTGCTTGGTGTGATGTTAGATGTTTACAAAAGATAACAACAAACATACAAACAAAATTACAACCCATCAAATCGATAACCTGTAGACAAAGTTTATTGAAGTGTGGAATAAATCCTGAGGTGAATAACCGATTTTTTTATACAATATGCAATGTGTGCCAAAGAAAAGAGACACTGCGATGGAAAAAATAGCAGCGGCTCAAAGTATAGAGAAATGTACACATCTTTTTTCAGCCTCCCTCTACCACCAAATTAATACACTGTACTGTATTATCCAAACAGTACTGCTGGCAAGAATTGAAGTGGATCCCCCAGGTTATTTCCTGGATCGCTACGTGTACGATTGACGATTACCGCGCCTCCGAATTGTGTGGAGTGCAGGATGTAACTATTTCAATGCTGATGTTATTTCTCAAACTACTAACTAGATACGTCTACATCTAAATCATAAAGATTTGCCTTTCCTTATACCCGATAAATCAGATTTAAGTGAACGGACATATGTCAAAATCCTTAGTAATAGTAATAGTAATAATACATCTTTATTGTCCTCAAATAGTGGCAATTTTTCATTTGCTTACACATCAATGTTAATCAACCCATTCACACATGTATTTATTAGAGATACGGTACATCACAAGTATTGACAAACGACCACACACGTAAACCCATTACTTATCAGTTCAGTGAAGTCTTATTTATCTTGTATAATAATGTAAATTGTGAAGATATTGTATATTTCAGTTTTGTTAAAACCAGACCCCACTGTGGACGGGTTTAAATGCTATTGAAAGGAGTGGCTTGAGAGGGAAGAACAGTCCTGATGTTAAATGTATACCTAGAGATAAGATATAAAAAGATATGAATGTTTCTTTTGTTCGGTACTGGATTTAATGCAGCTGCGTTTGACTAGGTACTTTATGTAATAAAAAAAATAGTATACTAAAGGTGGCTTATGAAAAGCACGAACTTGAAGATGAAGTGAGGCGTGTCTGTAAAATGGCTGGTTCACGTCATCCATTATGATTTTCCGGGGGTGGGAGAAGGAGAGACGGGGAGATATAGAAACAAAATGAGGAGCGCGAAGTCCCAAACGAGCATCAATTAATGCTCCATTACTTTTTCAAAAGACACTCTTACACTTCATTCAACTCTTATCAAAGTGATCTCGAATTATCGTTGATGTTGATATTATCATGATATTATGAATAACAAAATGCCACCCTGGCAACAAACGCCGCAATGGCCTGATTGAGATCTTACTTTGATTTTATGTGTTCCTTCCGGACGACTTGCCCATGAATTATACATTGTGTATGACGGTTGGTTACTGAGGCAACATCCATTAATAGAATTGCTCACTTCTCCTCGTTTACTAACGGGTTGCAATTAACCACGTACGACTTGCATTCCGCCATCGAACGTGTCAGATGTCTGCCGTGTGTCTAGAGAGAACATTACAGGGATAAGTGACTTCTGGACTTCTGGACTCTCTTTCTCTTTTCGATACCTATCCATCCCTGGCTGGTATTAGGTAAGGATTGCATTGCTTGGATGATATCATCATTCCTATAATTTCCTTTGCTTCGCAGTTTGATTGATTCGTCTCTTTAGTTGTTTTTTTCTTTTATTCGTCCATGTCGACGTTGTTGACGTTTGCAATTTCCCTTGCTTACTATACCGATATTAACAGAACCTTATTTATTGGTGAATGGATGTAGTACTGCAGGTAACTACAGTATTTCTTCAAGAGCCTTGTAGTTCATAGACCCGAAACTTGTCTCTGAAGTGTGCAGCGGACAACAACGTTGCCACCTTCTTGATTGGAGACTAGTCTATCGCAGATTGCTTTCAAATTCGAACAGTTGGGTTGGTACCTATTTTCACACCTGGGTAAAGTCAGACAATTGGAGTAAATATCATTTCCCCACTGCCAATTGGTCGGAATAAAACCCGGTCCCCCGAATTCTGTACTGGATTGCTTTCAGTGGAGCGTGCCGCTATTCAAAAATATACAATCTAATATCACGTTTCATTATTATTATCATCATTATCCTCATCATGTTCACAATTATCATTATCATCTTGATAATAATCATCATCCTTTTTATCATTGTCACACAAATGTTTTTTCAAACAACAATCGACGCAGACAGACAGGAGGTCAGCCTACAGTCTTGGTTATGAATGCCTCAACACAGACAGTGGATGGAATGCTGGATAGGAGAGAGGAGTGGGAGAGAGAGGGGGATGTGAGGAAGGGGTTGTTTAGGAGGTACATGTCCTCAGCCACTATACACGGACTGGCGCGGGTCCAGGAGGAGAACCTGTATTCCAATCGCAGGTATGTACCAAGCCTTTATGAAATTAATGATAAATTCATACCTACCAAGAGGGTTGAATTAAAGGAGGGAGCTCTAGACTATGCCAAGCACACAACGTGTAAGACAAAATGGGGGGATGGGATCCGCCCACTTTTTCAAGGGGTGTTACAATGTTACAAAATGGCAACCGCAATTTAACTGACGTCATACTAATCTCCTTTTCATTTCAAGAAAGTGGGAGGAGCTTATCCACCATTTTGTCTAACCTATTGGGTGCTTCACTTTGTAATAGAGACAAAGGTTGTAATGCTTCCCTCTGATACATATTATGTGGTTAGTTGATTGTTGCTCGTTTAAACACAAATCAAATCATATCAAAGGCTGAGCTCTCTTGAAAAGTTAACGTGCTGCCACACAAAGATAAACGAAGGGCTAAGTAAACAACAAAAAAGTCTCATCAATTCACAGTATAAAATGACACCGGGCCAACCAGTCTTAGCACTGACCCCATAATACAGTGCTGCGGCGCCCGTTACGTGTGATTGATCGATTTCACTCAATCTTAAATAGGCTTACTAAAATCAAAATCCTGATTTCGGCTATTCGTGGAGC
>JAUEKZ010244957.1:9171-20218 GCA_031471865.1 Melibe leonina
CCCCCCGCCCCCCCCCCCCCCCCCCCACGCCTTCCTTTTTATTGGCGAAGAACGCACGGTATGCGTGTCTTGTGCCGAGAAACGAGAGAGGCGTCTCCTATTATACATTCCTTTCAATTTACAGTCACGAACATAATTATGCGAGTAAGCAAAGGCATGAGCATGTTCACCGCTTGATTGGTACAATAAAAACAATAATTAGAATTTCATTTGCCGTAAAAAAGTCAATAATTAGAAACCCAGTTTACAATCAACATTTGTCTAGTTTGTCGTAAAGGTTCGAATAGAGATCGTAAACAATTTGTATCCACTTTTCGTTTTCTTTCCGTGATAGTTTTTTCAGGTTTTTTTTTTTTAATTTATACATTTTTATTTTTTATTTGATTGTTCTAGTTAGTTATATTTTTTTACCGTCTGCAATAACTAGAAGACATACTCACACCGAAAAGACATACTTTCCTTTTTGCACTCTAAAATCATGTTTAAACAGCAGACACCCCTCTCTCGTGGCATGAGTGAGAGAAAACATCGAACCCGACAAAGGACGAAACCATTCAAGCAATTTGTAATTCTACCCATCCTTCCCTTTTCCAGGCAGGCTGGTCTAAAATTGTCTGGTATAAAACCCAATATCGAAAGTTGTATCCTCTTTTGTGATATATGTCAGTTTCTATTTGAGATCGCAACTCCAAATAGACAGGCTTTTTTTGTTTTTGTTTTTGTTTTTTTTCTCTTTTTTAAAATTTGATACGAATAAGACATTCCTTCTTTGAATTGAGAAAAATCAACTTTTTTTCTTATTTTATTGGAGGGGTGGGGGGGGGGTCGGTTTTGGCTTGGTTGTTTTTACTATCAGTACATAAAAACGAGGCAATATGTGTGTTGTGGCCAGATATACTTGTGGCACGGAACCAAGTAAGCACTGAGGGAAAAATTCCATCTGAACCCTTCCACTGCTAAGGACATCAAAATCTTCAAGACTCGCCTGTTCTTACACCAGACAAATCAGATTTCCGTGAACAGACATATGCCAGAAGGCTGAAATTAATCTCATCTTATTTTATCTTATCTCATCTCATCTCACCTTATCTTATCTAGGATGGGAAGGCAGACAGACTGCTAATTGCAGACACTCACACTCTCACACGGTTATTTCTTTTTTCAGAGGGGTTTTTTTTTTTGGTTTACTCTTGCTATGGCATTTGTTGATGGATTTTTGATTTTTTATTCAATTCCTAACCAAGTGTACGTATAGGATATGCGAGCATGCAAAGATTCCGTGAAGATAAGTCTCTAAATGGCTTCATGATTGGATCAACAAGTTCTACCGATGTAGAAGCCATTAATTTCATCCATCAACTTGACCTCCCTGCAGAGGAGTGCGTCATCAAAGGGAGAACACTCACCCGGTATGTCGTGAACAAATGGGGGCAGAATGGCAATATGGCGTCAACAGGTGATTACAGATTACAGTCAAGGTACCCAGGCATAAAAAAGTAAGCCCTTTAGAGCCGTATGGCCCATGTCCCTATTTTTGTAGCGTGAAGCGGACTAATGACAATAGTTGCCACCCCTGGATAGGACGCTGGTCTATCGCAGATTACTTTCTCCAACCCAAATTGTGGATGCGTAGTGGTACTCATTTTACACCTGGGTGGGATGAGGCAATGGGAGTAAATTTCATCGCCCAAGGAAAAACCGAAGTGCCACTGGTAGAAAGGGAATCCGGTGCCCCCGGGTTCTGTGCTGTGTCACTACCAGTTAGGCCACCGCACCTCCTGATTACAGTAGGTACTCAAGCATAAAGATAGGGTCTAGATTCATTGACAGCCATGATTAGATATTCTTTTTTATCCTCAATAGCAGCCTGCAACCATAGTATTTTATGTTTTCTCTCTATTCACAAAGCTTACATCATATTGAATATAATCAGCAATGAAAAATTATAACAGGAGTTTAGCGGAAAAAGAGAATTTTTAATGTCATCCATTAGTATACTGATTGATTAAAGATTTAACCTTTTAAAATTTTAATGATTTACCTCCCTTTGAAACGTTCGAATGGTTTGGTTGATACTGTAAAGGACTGTGTGGTTAAAAGTGACTAAAGCAGAAGTGCAGTTTATGTTCAAATACAGGGCTTTGTGTCGGGCACTTAACTTGTACTTTATCGCAGATATTCTTTGTGAGTTTGTAAAGACGACGAAACAGGAGCTCGGGGGAGGGGGGAGGGGGGAGGAGGGGGTTTACCATTCTTTCTACCTCTTACCGAAACTGCAGGAAAAAAACAGTAGACAATGCATTCATCACACACAGACACACACACAGACACACACACAGACACATACAAACAGACACACACACATACACACACACTCACAGACACACACACAGACACATATACATACACACACACAGACACATACACACACACATACACACACACATGCACACACACTCACACACAGACCACACACACAGACACATATACATACACACACAGACACAGACACACACACAAAGACATACACACAACGACATACACACACACATACACATACACTCACACACAGACACACACACAAACACATACACACACAAATACACACACATACACACACACTCACACACAGACACACACACACAGACACATATACATACACATACACACAGACACAGACACACACACAAACACATACACACACACTCAAACACAGACACACACACAGATACATATACATACACACACCTATACACACACACAGACACACACACATACACACACACACATACACACAAACATACACTGACACACAGACACACACACATACATACACACACACATACAGACAAACATACACACACACACGGAAAATAGAGCAAACAGGAAAAACTGCATTGATTAGCTAAAGAGGAATGCCAAGCGGACAGGTTTTGCTATTGTTGAGTTTCTTTAGGATTTTTGTTTTGTTTTGATTTTTTTAAAGGGGGGGGGGTTGGTTTTATAAATCCTTGTTGAAATGGACAATTGACAGTCAAAATATCGACAATTCGCAGGCACGACCGGATGAGGAATGTGATTTCAAGTCATGCATGTACATATTGTATATAAATCTAATATCATCTTCTCTTTCTTTCTAACATTTTAACCCTTTCACAGCGACGTCTCATTCTAACCCAACTGAAATATGCAACATCTCGTATCAGATAATCAGATTTCAGTGAACTGACATATGCCAAAAGCTTGATTATAAGAACAGGCAAATTTTGAAAATTTTGGTGTCTTTAGCAGTGAAAGGGTTAATATCTGTTTTATCGTGATTTTGTATCTCTGCTTCATATTTTCATGACACATCCATATGTCTGTGGAATGTAACATTGTAAAATAATTTCCACGTTGAAGGATCAATAAAGTTCTCTTAACTTATATTATCTTGTCTTATCTTGTTATGTCTATGGAAAGACCCTTTATGTTCACATTCTATCACGACTCGATTTGCAGTTTCCAAGAATTCCAGGAAAAGGTGGCACCACTCTACATGCGTCTAAAATAAATTCTTACTCGTAGATCATGACGTCATCGGCTACGTCATGACAGCTGGTACTTAAGTACGTACTCACCAAGATTTATTATGATAATAATAGTAAAATAAGAATGATGATAATAATAACAATTATTTTTATTATTATAAGATTTTTGAAATTGTATTGGTTTTCGGCATCGAGTTCTTGACCATAGCACGTCTTAAGGAGTGCTTGTATCAAGAACGTGTGCCCTAAACCAATACAATTTTAAACATTATTTTATTGGACCCCCCCCCCCCCCCCCATTAAAAAAAATACAGTACAGTCAGCAAAGTATCTGGAATATTTTTAGAAACTGTGCAATCAATTGAACCTTTAATTAAGAGAATATGCCATAATAATTATTAGACAAATCACTTTGATCGTATTCTTGCCCGTTTAATCATGTCGTCAGTGTCAATGTCACGAACGTTCAAGGCCTCTCTCGTTGCTATGGTGCAATATGCAAGCGTGCATAATGGGCCTATAAATGCACCTAGCAACCGCACTTTATCATTACTGAAGGGGGTATAATAATAGGTTAAAATGAAATGATGGTTTCGAAAGCATCCTCATATTTTCAGCTTAAGGATTTGAATAATAATATTGTGCTACCGTGATTAGAATGTACACATCTAATTTTTGCATTATTGGAAGAGGAATAAACACCGGTAGCGAAAGTCGTTTAACCCTAAACCGCGGGGCGTGATTCTAACCCAACTGGATATGCAAAATCTTGAAAATGTGCGTGTGTGTGTGTTAATTATACCAGATAAATCAGATTTCAGTTAACTGATTTATGCCAGAATGGCAATATGGAGTGAACAGGCGTCAGAATACTATATCAGTATCAGTTCATTGCAATCTAATTCATCTGGTGTACTAATATAAGAACAGACAAATCGTGAACATCTTGATGTCTAGTGGTAGTAGTAGTAGTAGGAGTTTGTAGAAATAACCTTTTAGCATTGAAAGGGTTAATAATCAATGCGTGTTCGATTTATTCATTCATATTACGGCTCAAGCTAATCCGGTGTTGTAATGGTGGATGTTAGTTTAATCTTACGCTTACGAGCTGGTCGTAAAAAATGTCCTCCTTCCTCTCAAATCAGCTGCTGAAGATATTACAAGTACAAGTGTACGTAGCTATGAACGTAAAGGGGAGGCCACTCTAATTTATAATTGTTGAGTTATGTTTGAACCCTTTCACAACCAGGGCAATTATAACCCAAATTAAATATTATGCAAAATCTTGAAAATGTACGTGTTCTTATACCAGACAAATCAGATTTCATTAAAATGAAATATGCCAAAGCCTGAAATTCAGGCTTTTGGCATATGTCAGTTCACTGAAATATGATTTATCTGGTTTAAGGTCAGGCAAATATTGAAGATGCTGGTGTCCTTTATAATTGAGATGGTTAAATTTAGTTATTAGTGTCTGTTTGAATTATTTTTGATATTTGAGGTGTTTTAAAAACGTCAGTACTTGCTTCCATTTCTTTTTCAAATACTATTACAATACGGGAGTCAGAATCAGCAAACCTATAGTAACTGTCGCATTGGTGAAGGACAAGAGAATAAACATCTCCATAAATGTTACATTATGAACCAATCGTTAATCTATAATTAAGTATCATATTTACTTCAAAATTATTAACTATGACTAAACAAAATTAAATTAATTTTTAAAATGTATTATAATATAAGCCTTAAATCATGTAAAAACAAATTGTAACAATTAAGAGGAATTGGCTTTGAATTTTAAAAAAAGAGATTAATAAATCAATTAGATAATTTTAAAAAAATATTTATTTATCAATCAAAGCAGAAAAAAACCCAAAAAAGGTTCACATTAGGTTCTATCACCAAACTATGCTGAAAAAAAATAAACCACATTTTTTATACGTCAGATAACATTCATGACAATTACAACTATCTTTTTTATGATGGGTAAAACTTCGCCAAGATTAAAGGCAAGCAAACACACATTATTCCCTGTACTCAATTATAATGTATGAAATTCGTGAAACGAGTTTTTTTTTTAAAACATAAATAAAAGAACGCGAGTAATTAATAGCACTCTGGAAAAACCCCACGAAATTCCTGGAAATGAAAAAAAAAACCCACACCATTCCGGTAACTAGAGATAATAATAGATAAAGGGAAACCCCAAACCAGGTTAGTACTTTTCAAACACAATGGGATGCCAAAGAGAAAATAAGGCAAACAGAGTTTTATATTCATTAGTAGTAAGCATTGATTGATAGGTTAATAAAAAATGTGATGGTTTAGTAGTGCATGAAAGTGCTATTGTATTAAAACAGTGAATTACCACAGTAGTTATAATACTGGAGTCGTGATAGAGAAGAACGAGAAAGGGTTTGGATTGGGGATGAGGGATACTATAAGATAGGTAGGTAGGTAGGTATGTATGTAGCTAGGTAGGTAGGTAGATAGCTAGGTATGTAGGTAGGTAGGTATGTAGGCAGGTAGGTAGGTAGGTAGGACGATAAGTAAGTAGGTAGGTAGATAGGTAGGTATGTCGGTATGTCGGTATGTAGGTAGGTAGGTATGTATATTGGTATGTATGTAGGTAGGTAGATATGTAGCTAGGTAGGTAGTAAGGTAGAAAGGTAGATAGATAGGTAGGTAGGTAGGTAGGTAGATAGGTAGGTAGGTAAATAGGTAGGTAGGTAAGTAGGAAGGTAGGAAGGTAAGTAACTAAGTAGGTAGGTAGATAGGTAAGTATGTCGGTATGTAGGTAGGTAAGTAGGTAGGTAGGTATGTATGTAAGTAGGTAGGTACGTAGGTATATAGGTATTATGTATGTAGGCAGGTATGTAGGTATGTAGCTAGGTAGGTAGGAAGGTAGGAAGGTAGGTAGGTAGGTAGGTAGGTAGGTAGATAGGTAGGTAGGAAGGTAGGTAGGTGAGTAGGTAGATAGGTAGGTAGCTAGATAAGTAGGTATGTAGGTAGGTAGGTAGATAGGCAGGTAGATAGGTAGGTATGTAGGTAGATAGGTAGGTAGATAGGTAAGTATGTAGGTAGGTAGGTAGATAGGTAGGTATGTAGGTAGGTAGATAGGTAGGTATGTAGGTAGGAAGGTAGGTAGATAGGTAGGTAAGTAGATAGGAAGGTAGGTAGATAGGTAGGTATGTAGATAGGTAGGTAGGTAGGTAGATAGGTAGGTATGTTGGTAGGTAGATATGTAGGTAGCGAGATATGTAGGTAGATAGGTAGGTTGGTATGTAGGTTGGTAGTTAGGTAGATATATAGGTAGAAAGGTAGGTAGGTAAGTAGGTAGGTAGAGAGGTAGGTGTGTCGGTATGTAGGTAAGTAGGCAGATAGGTATGTACGTAGGTAGGTAGGTATGTGTGTATGTAAGTAGGTAGGTACGTAGCTATATAGGTATGTATGTAGGTAGGTAGGTAGGTAGGAAGGTAGGGCGGTAGGTAGGTAGATCGGTAGATAGGTAGATAGGTAGGTAGATCGGTAGATAGGTAGATAGGTAGGTATGTAGGTAGGTAGGTAGGTAGATATGTAGGTAGGTATGTAGATAGGTAGGTATGTAGGTAGGTAGGTGGGTAGGCAGGTAGGTAGGTAGAAAGGTAGGGAGGTATTCAGGTAGATAGATCGGTAGATAGGTAGATAGGTAGGTATGTAGGTAGGTAGGTAGGTAGAGAGGTCGGTAGGTAGGTAGGTAGGTGGGTAAAGAGGTAGGTAGGCAGGTAGGTAGATATGTAGGTTGGTAGGTAGGTAGATGTGTAGGTATGTCTGTAGGTAGGTAGGTAGGTAGATAGGAAGGTAGGAAGGTAGATTGGTAGGTAGCTATATAGGTAGGTATGTAGCGGTAGGTAGATAGGTAGGTAGGTAGGTAGGTAAGTAGGTAGGTAGATGGATGGATGGATTGGTGGATAGACGGATAGATAGAGAGATAGATAGATATATAGATCGATATATAGATCGATATATAGATAGATAAACATATAGATAAACAGATAGATGGATAGATATATAGATTTATATATAGATAGATAGATAGATAGATAGATAGATAGACCGATAGATAGACTGATAGACAGATAGATTGATAGATGGAAAGATATAGAGACAGACAGACAGACAGATAGATAGATAGATAGATAGATAGATAGATAGATAGATCGATCGATCGATAGACAGATAGCTACATAGATAGATATATAAATAGATCGATAAATTGAGATAGATAGATAGATAGGTAGGTAGACACACAGGCAAAAAGAAAGACAGATAGATAGACAGACACAGACAGACAGACTGATAGATAGATAGTTAGATAGATAGATAGATAGAAAGATAGTTAGATAGTTAGATAGATAGATAGATAGATAGATACATAAATAGATAGATAGATAGATAGATAAATAGATAGATAGATAGGTAGAAAGATAAATAGACAGATAGGTAGATATATTATACAATACAAAGAAAAACTAACATAATAAATTGAACCCTAGATATAGCAGTCTGACGAGATATGATCTGATGGTCGTATCATGTGAATGTTTCAAATGGTTTTGTAAGCAGAATGATAGATGCATGATGTGTATCGTGTTCATTAATCTGGCTGGTGTGTATGTGTGCTCTGAGTTGTCACTTTTGTCTGTTCGATCAATAAGTCTTGCATGTCTGTCACGGATTTAGAAGAGGGAAGGGGAGAGGCAAAGAGACAGTGTAAGGGAGGTGGTGGGAGGGAGGGAGGGAGGAGGAGGAGGAGAGGCAGAGGGACAGAAGACGGTAAGATGACTGAGCGAAGTTACAATATTCGATGAATTATGTAAACACGGGGAGAAGAAGAAAGAACAGGACGTGTGTCTGTAGGAGGGGGGGGGGGGTGGTGAAGGATCGAGACAGAAATATAAACAGAGAGGGAGAGATAGAGTCCGAAACATAAACAGGTGAACAGATAGATAGATAGATAGATAGATAGATGGATATAGATGGATAGATAGATGGATAGATAGATAGATAGATAGATAGATAGATAGCTAGATGGATGGATATAGATAGATAGATAGATAGATAGATGGATAGATAGATAGATAGATAGATAGGTAGATGGATAGATAGATAGATAGGTAGATAGATAGGTAGATGGATAGATAGATAGATAAGTAGATGGATATAGATGGATAGATAGATAGATAGGTAGATGGATAGATGGATAGATGGATAGATAGATGGATAGATAAATAGATGGGTGGATAGATGGATATATAGATAGATAGATAGATAGATAGATAGATATATAGATATATAGTTATGTAGGTAGATAGATGGATAGAAGGAAATGGAAGGCATATATATATATATATATATAAATAGAGAGAGAGAAAGAGAAAGATGGAAGGAAGGACGGGACCAAAATAAGCTATGTGCAACCCAGGTACACACATAATCCAATGGGGCGGTAACAAGCAAAACAGAGTTATGCAACGTGCACAGGGTTAAATTATGATGTAATTATGTCTTAGTGTCAGGTAAAGGAGGAAGAGGAGGGGGGGGATGGGGTGTTCTAAGTAGGTAAGTGGCTATGCTTAATGCTTTAAAAGGGGGAGGGGGCGGAAGGTGGAAGATGGAGTGCATTTGAGGGCGGTATGGTTATTGAAAGCAAAAGGTACACACGAACAACAAGCATTGGAATAAATACACACACGATGTTGACGTGATGGATGGATTGGTGAATGGGTGGATGGATGGATGGATGGGTGGGTGGGTGGATGGATGGATGGATGGGTGAGTGGATGGATGGATGGGTGAGTGGGTGGATGGATGAGTGGGTGGATGGATGAGTAGATTGATGGATGGGTGGGTGAGTGGGTTGATGAATGAGTACATGGATGGATGGATAGATGAGTAGATGGATGAATGGATGAGCAGATGGATGGATGAATAAGTAGAAGGATGGATGGATGAAAGGATGAGTAGACGGATGGATGGATGAGTAGATGGATGGATGGATTAATGGGTGGGTAGAAGGATGGATGGATGAGTAAATGGATGGATGGATGAGTAGATGGATGGATGGATGGATGGGTGGGTAGATGGATTGATGGCTGGATGATTAGAAAGATGGATGGATGATTAGATGGATTGATGGATGGGTGTATGGATGTATGTATGGATGAGTGGATGGATGGATGGTAGATAGATGGATGGATGAGGGGATGTATGGATTGATTAATTGATTGATAGATGGATGGATGGATGACTGGATGAACGGATAGATGGGTGGATGGATGGATGGACGGATGAGTAGATGAATGGATGGATGGGTGGATGGATGAGTGGGTGAGTGGGTGGGTAGATGAGTAGATGGATGGATGAATGGATGGATGGATGGATGAATAGATGGATTGATGGATGGGTGAATGGATGGATGGATGGATCGATGAGTAGAAGGATGGATGGATGGAAGGATGAGTAGATGAATGGATGGATGGATGAGTAGATGGATTGATGGATGAGTGAGTGAATGGATGGGTGGGTGAGTGGGTGGATGAATGAGTAGATGGATGGATGGATGGGTGAATGGATGGATGGATGAATGAGTAGAAGGATGGATGGATGTATGGATTGATTAATTGATTGATAGATGGATGGATGGATTGATAGGTGGATAGATGATTAGATGGATGGGTGGATGGATGAATGGATGAGTGGATGGATGGATGGATTGATAGGTGGATGGATTGATGGATGGATTGATAGGTGGATAGATGATTAGATGGATGGGTGGATGGATGGATGGATGAGTGGATTGATGGACGGATTAATTTATGGATTGATGAATAAATGGATAGATGGATGGATGGGTGAAAGCAATTGATTCATGATACCTTCAGCTGTTGCATGCCCGACTGAAATGAACAAAAGAGAGAAAAAAATGCCACCGATTGACACAAATAGGTAACATTGAAGCATTAATTTGCATATATTATACATTCATATATTGACGTGACACATTAACTATGAGGTAGTTGGAAGTACACGGTGACATTGGTGTGTTGGTGTGCTGGGGATAGGGAAGAGTGGGCAGGTTTGGGTGTGCAGTGTGGTGGGGTTGGTGTGTGTGCGTATATTTGTGGGAAGATGGGAAGGGTGTATGGGTTGATATGTGGGTGGATTGGTGGGTGTATGGGTTGATATGTGGGTGGATTGGTGGGTGGTTGGGTTGATGACAGTGGTGTGTGTGTGTGTGTTAGTGTGTGTGTGTGTGTATGTGTGTGTATGTGGGTGTGTGTGTGGGTATCTGTGGTAGGATGACGAGGGGTTGATGGATTGGTGGGTGAGTGAGTGTGGTGCGTGTGTGTGTGTGTTTGTATGTGTGTGTGTACGTGTGTGTATGTGTGTGTATGTATTGATATGGCTGTCACTGAAATCCTGGATATTTATTCGGATTTTGATGTCTCCAGTTAGACGAGTAGTTTGAGAAATAA
>JAUEKZ010245068.1:0-20215 GCA_031471865.1 Melibe leonina
TCTTGATAAAAATCTTTATGTAGCTCCTATTGCTTACATGACAGTCAACAATGACAGCATGGGTTCGCAGGAGCGACTACCGCCCTTTGTGTACAAAAGTACTCAGTCCTTCTAGAGAGCAAGTGACCCTGTATGTATGTAGCTCAGTACCATTGTCAGTGTGTCCAGGAGAGTGAGAGTACAAACATACACACACGACTGACACAGACAAAGACAAAACAAACACAAACATTATGAAACATAAAACTCTGGAAATAAAAGTCGACAGAAAGTAAGAAAAAACTTTTTTTCAACATTCTATTTGGAAAATATTTTATTGAGGGTTTTATTTTGGAGGACAGAGGCTGCTAGTGGGCAGAACTAGATCCTCATCTTCAGTGATACAGTTCATAATACATGTAGATGTAATACAATACCATCGTGTATTTATACAATTATCAATCTTTGGTCCTAAAAATAATTTGAATCTGCATCCTGTCTCCCAGTACTCCCACCCTAAGGGATATTCTGATACCTGTGACTGTATGCACCAGACTAAATATCCATCTACTCATTTCTAACTCTTCAGCCATAGGATCCATCTTCATTCTCTGTTGAGAGATTTAGGGCACTTGCAACTGCTATGATCATATAAGCGCCCAGGAGTAAGTAAGATGATAGGCTAGTTAAAAGAACAGCCAGACTTTGACCCTGCCAGGGACGTTTCACAGAGATGATTTACAGGAAAAAAAATATCTCCTACAATCACAAAGCAGGACACACAAACAGGTAATGTCCACTGCCCAAATCATGCACCACTGTGGTCCGGGGAGACCCAGGATATTCTACCGCCCTTTGTATACATAAGTACCCAGTCCTTCTAGATAGCAATTGACCCTGTTGACACATGAGTCTGTTAGGGCGACAGACAGGACCAAGACTGAGCTAACAGATACAAAACAGCTGTGCGTGTATGCTTGCTAGAGAGCAATGGAGGGAGTGCTGGAAAAAGTAAGTTGACAGGCAAAGCCAAAAGAAAAGAAACAGAGAAAGCGACCACCAGAGGCACTAGCAAAAATGTCTTTTATCAAAGATCAGCAACAAACACATTGTAAGTGTGAGTTGCTTGAGATCATGATAAAATCTTTATGTAGCTCCTATTGCTTATATGACTGCCAATAAAGACAGCATGGGTAATCAGTCCATACAGCAAGAGATCATTTAGACACCACTATGTCAACACTGGCACAACGACATGACCAGAATACAAAACAGCAGTGAGTTCATGTTTAAGCGAACACACTGAAACAGAGGGTATCAGAAGAAAAAAAAGACAAGCAGGCGCAAAAAAGAGAATGAACAGAAATACATGTATAGCCCAGCAGCAGGGATAAACCAGTCAAAGAACTACATACAGGCATATGATAATTGAGAGAAATTTATGATTGAGTCAATGATTTTTTTTTTTGTTGAGAGTTTTAGGGCACTTGCAACTGCTATGGTCATATAAGCGGGTAAGTAAGATGATAGGCGAGTTAAAAGAATAGTCAGACTTTGACCCTGCCAGGGACATTTCACAAAGAGATGATTTACAGGAAAAAATATCATCTCTCAAAAAAGGTGACAAAGAGATGATTTACAGGAAAAAAAATATCATCTTCCACAATCACAAAGCAGGACACAGACAAAGGCCACCGCCCAAATCGAGCACCATTTCGGTCCGGGGAGACCCAGGGCATTCCACCGCCCCTCGTGCACAAAAGCAACCGACCCTGTAGTCAGGTACCACAGTGCAAAAAACATGGGGGATGACCACAAGTCTGTTAGGACAACAGGCAGGACCAAGACTGAGCCAACAGACACAAAACAGCTGTGTGCGTAAACTTGCTAGGGAGCACTGGAAAAAGTAAGATGACAGTGACAGGTAAAGCAAAAGAGGCGCCCGCAAAAATGTCTTTTATCAAAGATCAGCAACAAATACATTGTAAGTGTGAGTTGCTCCAGATCTTGATAAAATCTTTATGTTGCTCCTATTGCTTACATGATTCCCAATAAAGACAGGCTGCGAACTGTTGGGACAGCAGACAGGAGCAAGACTGTGCTAACAAAATACAAAAAAAAAACAGTGTGTAAGTACGCTTTTTTAAAAGAGGACTAGAGAAGAACACTGAAATAATAGAAGCAGCGCCCATCAAGATCTTTTTCTCCAAAATAAACCTCTTGAATCCCTTTTCCAAGGACACTAGTAGTGTGACAAAATGTGGGTGTATTGTAAAGTTATGGGGTCAAGTTTTAGAAAAAACCTTAGCCAATAAGATCATTCATATCTGAGAGGAACTGAGAATACAAAGCACAGGTAAATCGAATCATCTTGCTGCCATTTCACTGTTACAGTTATAACAAGGTCTACTCCTTCCCACAACCATGCTCCATTCTGAATCATTCAATATAAACTGGAATCAGTCAACCTGAAAATCTCTGCTCTTTTAACTAAGCATCAGAACTGTATAGAAAGAGCTGAGATTAAAACATTCATCATTCAATGAGTCATCAGCCTAGACTAGACCACTTTACCAAGCATTATTATGATGAGAAATTCTCAACTTCACAACTATCTGTTCCTCCATTGGAATATCAATAACAATAACAGTATTCTTTTTACAAAAATAAATAGAACTACATGTATATTTGGGTACAAATTACATTGAAAAAAATTACCGCATATAACTATCAATGCTATGCCATTCTATAAAATGAAATCGTTGGGATCAAGAAAAAATGTTGTCTTTATAAAGAGTTTTTATAGTGGAGAAAAAAAAAAAAGACAACGATGCCATTTTCCCTCTGCAGTTAACTTGAGGCATGGAATCTTGAGGAGGCTCAAGCAAATCTAAGTAGACAGACAAAATCCAGTTGGTTGGTCATCATGGCCATGCTACACACACAAAGTTGCTGTAGTTAATTGCTTTTATCTTAATGACAAATGAACACATCATGAGTATAATGCATCATGTACTACAAGTAAATTGACATTGTCTTGGCTTATGCAAATGAGGTTTTAGTGTCACAGAGAGTATCTAGGGCCCTTTGTTTATTGAGAGATTTAGGGCGCTTTCCACTGCTACGGTCATATAAAGTGCCAAGGGTTAAGTGAGATGAGAGGCTAGTTAATTAGAAGAATACCCAGACACAGCCAGGGAAGTTTCATAGAGAGATGATTTACAAGGGAAAAAATATTATCTCTCACCAAAGGTGACAGAAAAAAAAATCACCTCTCAGCATGACACATAGATGACGGGTACCACCCATATCATGAACTATGGTCCAGCGAGACCCAGGATATTATGTCCTTTGTGTACAAAAAGTAATCCGTCCTGGATAGCAAGTGTAGTTACAAAAGTTAGGCACCACAGGACTGAACTGCATGATAAATAATGATTAAGTTTCAAATTAATTCACTAATGATAATAGATAGGGAAAAAATCAGGAGCTTGGTACCATTATGCACAGGATCTTGTGAGGCTGCCCTGTACAAATTCAATCGTACGCTTTCATTAAATAAACATTTAACAAAAGAAAAAGCTCTTGTATTAAACAATACAAATAATACTCCTCTCCTCCCCCCCCACCCCTCCATACGCACACCTGAATTCTCCAATCATGCTTTATATACAAATATGTGATCAGTTCAGACGGTCAATGAAGGCTGAAGATGTCCTATGATTTGAAAGGGAATCTCAACTCCACCAATTTCTTCCTGATGTGGAAAATTCACTCAATGTTGATGCAACATTAATAAAAATAAGAACACATGCACAACACTTTTCTCACGGCATACACAAACTAGAAGAATCCTCTGAACCATAGAAACGTCCGTCATCCCGTTTATAAATATTTGAAGGATCACTGAATGGTACTTTTAATGAGCGGTCTCTGTCAGCTCGTTCGTAGGCTAAGTCTTGTGCAATTCTTTGTTCTATGTCCTGAGAAATTTTACTGGTGGAGGGAACTTCTCCACCCGCCGCAGCAGCCTCTGTCTCCATATTTTCTTCCTCTGGACTATCATTTTCTTTCGCGTCATGCCATGGAATGGTAAACCTTGTCACCCGAACTTCAGATGCCAGGATGTTTCTCACCAACTGCAATATGATTGAAACAAGATTAAAATGTTCAGACTCTATCAGACAAGCAGATTTACACCATATATCTTTCTTTTTTTTTTGTAAATAATGATGTAAACAATAACCAAACAAATGTATAACTGGCTTCACTCTATTACTATTAAAGAAAAATAAGTGACACTTTACCTTGTCATACTGAACTTCAGATGGAGGATTCTCCTTGAGCTCAGGATCGTCATACTCATTGTTGACATAGTAGCCCACTCGGATGAACTCCTTCCCTCTGTACGAGCAGGTCAACAAGACAACTGTCACACCAAGGACGTCTTGCTCAGGTATTTGTTTCACATTTGGAGGCTCAGCCTGAGTAAAAGGAAAAACATGAAATTATAGACATACAAATAATGCAAAACAAGACATCCGTAATTAAATTTTTAACACAATGTAGGAAGACAAACTGATTCAGGTACTTTTGAACATGAATAGTGAGAACCAGGGGTGTTTTCATTATTCTAACATACTTCCTTCAGGCCAAAGGTTGCATTTTAAGAGGCTAGGGATCACTTTAAAATATTTTACAATGCGAGGGTCAAGATGACAGAATGGTAACATAGGACTAAGACTATGAGTTCAACCTGCCCATGATGCTTAAGAGAAAGAAAGAGTATTATTTACACATCTAGTTTATCTACAAGTAAAAAAAATGTCAAATATCCCTAAACCAAAATTCAGAAAGTATTGTTCAGTGCAAAATACAGTAGAATTACTCAACCGAAATTTTGGGGACATCATTACCATTTCGGTTTAAAGTAATAAGTGCTATTTTTGCTGTATTTTCAAGGCAGAAACCATGTCAAGAATTTCCACATTTAACTGACAAAGGCACGTTCATTGCCCTGGCATGTTTTCATCTTCTTGGTAGTTTGACCAAAATTCGTTTCTTCGTGAGCCTTCTTTAGCTTCTCCCTACCCTTCAAAATTGTAGATAGAGTTGAGTTCGGGATGTCATGTTTTTTACAGATCTCCGCTTTGCTTACTTTTTTTTCGTCCCCTTCGGATAAGATTTTGAGTTTAAACCGCAGTGTATGCAAAGCGCTTTCTTTTAGAAATCTTTGACTGCTGAATAAAGCTAAATTTAAAACTATAAAGTTCTTGTAGATTTGTGATGTGCAGTTACTCAGACCGGACAAAAGAGGAAATGAAACGGCATGTCAATGTGTCAATGCTAATTGACCTCTATGCAGTATACAGTGATGATAACGGCAAATTCTCAAAATGGCAGAAAATTATCGACAGCTCAGGATAATTCCCCTGCCATCCCATTTAAACTTTGACGATAATAAAAGAGGAACATATCTGGTGACAGGCAAAATAGGAGGAATTCCGCAAATTGGCGGAAGATCATCATCGCTGAGTATAAGTGCAAATAATCTATAATCTATATTATTCTACACCCAAAAATCGAGTGTAGAATAACGCCTCCTGAAAATAATTCCACTGCATATCTTATTATATTAATACTGAGGAAAATTAAACAATAAATTCAAAGCAAAAAAAACAAAAAAGAATGCAGCATTAACATACTACCTCAAACATGAACCGGTGTTTCCCCCCCGGCACTGGCCCCACCAGAATTGTGTCCAGGACTTGATCATACTCAAGACTCTCAGCAGATCCCACATAGATTATTTTCCATTCCAAATCTGTAGTAATATAATAATTGAAATAAAAACCCAACAATTAGAATAAAATGAAGGATCAACTAGGAATATTAGTTGTTGCCAGATTTTCAGCACATAATAGGTCAAATCAAAGACATCTTCGGTATGACGCGGCAGGGATTTAATCCCCAACCTACCAGTTCCATGGTAGAGAAACAGCAATCATACCCCCAATGACGTAACATTTGAATAAGCACTGTGACTGAAAATCTGTAAGCCTATAGTTTGTATATATACAGGAAAAGCCTGACAGACAAAAAACAAGCACACACACAATCACATAGAGATAAGGTAGACCTGTACCCTAATGCAAGTTTTTCAAATAAAAGAGTAATAAACCGGTAGAAATTTTTTCTCAAAATAAAATATCTCTCCTTAGACTAGATAGACCTAGCTAGATAGTGATCCAAGACTAGATAGACTCTACCATCTATGCAATTCTTACATGTTTATCTTAGCTTAGATCCTATCATCAAAGCTAAAATTAACCCTTAGTAATGGTCCTTACAACAATTCATTATTAGGCGGTCTAGATAGAGAAATAATATTCTTTGTTGTTTGGGCAACTTAGCTTGGTTGCATGTGGTTGCCTAAAAATGTGACCCGAGTGTATCACACACAGTTCACTGATCTAGACGTAGAAGTGGGCCGAGATATTGTCAGATGTCCAAGCCGAAGGGGTATCTAGACCTAGAGTCTAGGACTGTAATGTCATGTTATCTATAGTCTATAGAGTGTATATCTAGAGATATTTCTAATGTAGACTAGAGAATATAATCTAGAGGTCTACCTAGAGCTATAAAAAAAAAAAGATTGATATCTATACTAGAGTCTAGCTCTAGAAATGATGAGCTGGCAGTTTGGATCTCTAAGCAAGAGAATGTCCCAGATGAGGAGACCTTGCCATATAATTATAAATACAAATGTGACATTTTGGCTGGTGGGAGATATTGAATCGAGATATCTAGTCTAGCTAGACCAGATAGACGGCTAGACATCTATAGAGATAAACAGGTCTCTAGGTCTAGTCTCATGTCAATGGAAAACCCCAATTCATTGTCACAGATATTATTATTGTGTAGGAAATTACTCTGGAGATTCTATCCTAGACTCTAGAAGAGAGTCTTATGTCTAGATAGATTCGAGAGGGCTCTTAGATAGACTTAGACTAGTGCTTTATTTAGTACAGACGTCTATGTCTAAAAGATCGAGCTCTTACCTTCAGGCAAATCCTCTAAACATTCGAATGTTATTTCGAACTGAAAGGGCTTCAGAAAGGAACTAGGATTATCCAACACAGTAACGTCACATATGTTGACGAGGGCCATAGTTTTAAATGAAATTGAATAATATGTGACAGAATCCTTCGTACTAAGCTCTTTCTGCTGTTGTCAGTAAAATCTATTGCAGTCAGGTAGGGCGCGAATTGTCCATGAGTCTCTTGAGCAACGGCCTTTGTGATTGGTTGCTGTTCTGTTTTAAGAGTTTTGATTGGTGAAAATTCTGAGATCGTACAGCCGTTCACCGGCAAACAAAGTAAGGGAGATTTAGTTGTCGGTGTTCTAGACAATATGACATCATGTAATGCCAATAACACAAAATCAAGGGAGCTAACCTCTTTGTATAATGCCAAACCCCCATTAAACTTCCGTTGTTGGGTTACTCACACACCGTACAGTCAACACAGAATTAGAAGATACAATGTATAACGACAACCAAAGTTAAAATAATAACTCAACCTAAAACCTTTCCCAATAACCTAGATAGACCTATTTAAAGCAGACAACTTTTACTAATCTAAAGACTCGCTGGCACCTGTGCATTTGTAGCCCCTATTGTTTATCGAGACTATTTAGTGAAAAAATATTCTGCAAAATGAATATGATTCCACGAACCAGTATTGATGAAGCGAATAAGCACCTTCAAGGACTTCACAAACATGTAGAGGACCTTGAAGGCACCGTTGAAAACCAACGAGAAGCGTTGCTCATGAAGGAAAAAATACTCCATCAAAAGGTAAAAGATGTGACCTCTTGTAAAGATCAGGAAATTTTAAGACTGAATGATAAATTGCTTGCTTCTGAGAGGACTGTTTCGATCCTACAGGAGGAACTGGAGAGAAAAAGTCAACAGATCAGTTCTCTTCAGCACAGCCTTTCCAGGGTGAAAAGGGTTTTAAATTTCAAAGATGATATAAAGGATCTATTGAAAACAATAGACGATGCTGAGGAAAATTTGTGTCTTGATGATGGTGATACCGATGGTCTTCTTCATTTCTACCAACTAGATGTCAATGGGACGACCAAAAAAATAAAAAAGAAACGATATAACCGAAATGCACATCAAATGACAGCTACCCCTACTTTTGAAAATGGAACACAGAGCGACTTTGAAGGTCCACAAAACCATAGTGTTGGAGCCAACGGGAAGGAGTTCTATTTGTGAAGTATAGATCGTTTTGACTGTGGTTACGACATCGTACATACTCATTATATATGAGTCATGGATTTTCGACGGCATGAAGAAATCCTACTGCAAATTTCACATTTTCATGGACATTAAGATGTGTTTCTTTCCTTTATCATCAAAAACCAAAAGATCTGTTGTTATTTCTGTTATTTTATAATTCTCTGTATTTGATTTTCCAAATTATTATAGATCTACTGTGTAAAAATACTTTTTTACATATTTGCTCAATATCAAAATCATCAAAAGCCATGCTTGGCTTCATTGAAATCAAGAGTCATGGATGTGGTGAATGAAAATTTACTATGACTGGGGAAGACTGACAATGACAGATTTTTTAAGAACAGAAAGTTTGCTTTTGTTGCAAACAAGTTGTTTTTCTTTGTCGTTCATTATAACTGAAAGATGGTTTTGATTCTAATAGCATTGTTTCAGTAGTAGATTCATCTGTGCAATAGTCAATGAAAACTTGTTGGCCTTTTCTAGTCGACTGCCCACATTCCCCTGTTACCTGTTTGCATCTTAGCAAATTCCATATTATTCATGACAAAAAATTCTCATTCCTTAAAGCTAGGAAACATTCCCAAAGTCATTCTACATTTTTCTCCACTATTTGAAATGTATTTTTTATTTTATTTTCTGTGTAGACTTTTGATTGTCTTTGATATATAGACAGTAAATATAGTACAGTAGAACTCATTTAAATAACAGCACTGGCTACAACGGGATCACCCTTTTTTCTCTCTATGTAAACTCTTATTAAACGGGACAGAGGAAGGTCAAACTTGGATAAAGCGGGATTGATTAAATTAATTTTAAAGGAAGGTGCTCTACACAACTGTTGAAGGTGAAGTAGAAAAACAATTTAGAAGTTGACTGCACTTGCCAAACATGTCTCTGTATGAGTTATCACCATCAATGTGATGGGCTGGCAGAGGGGCAACTGGCTAGCCATGTTTGTATTACCATATTTGGCTGGACATTGTCATGGAGAAAGTCATATTATTACATATATATATGTTTGAATCTAGCAACCTCAAATTAGCTCAAGTCTTTGCGTGCAAAATAACACATCATGACAGATAAATGAAGATTAAATGTTTAAGTTTAAAAAAAAGGATCTAATGTGCATGATAAATGGGTTTTTTTGACATTTTGCCTGTGTGAGAGTGGGTGTGAGCATTTTGCCAAATGTGCCGATCAATCCCGTCAACACGTAGATCTACTAAGTCATCAGGTTATATTGTTTATTTAATTGTTGAATGAAGTTTTCTGTAATTCCCCTTTACATTCCTAAAGCTGGAACACACCTACAGCAGAATTTTTCTTCTGGTCTCGCTGTAGCCGAGTTCTACTGTACCTGCTAGTGGTATATTGTAAAGTTTGAAGTTTGAGTGTATCAATTATTCTGGATGTGCCAATCTTTTAATTTGCTCATACATTACATGTTGTCTCAATCTCAGTTGTGTAGTTGGGGGTGCAATAGCTCAGTTGGTAAGGCATCAAACTGTTGTGCTGAAGGTCCTGGGTTCAATCCACTACAGAGGCAGAATTTTAATCAGGGATCCGAAAAAACCCCTGTCGACCCAGCAGTAAAATGGGTACCTGGCCCTCCATACAGCAGTGTCTTTGTCCCACAAACAAATTTTAACACACCTAACAGGCACTTGTCTTGTCCTTTGTGTTGCAATGTTTGCTGTTGGCAGGGAAAAGAAAATAGTGTGAAGCGCGATGACCACAATTCGTGGATATCAGCGCTATATAAGCCTCCATTGCATTGTGCAATTACTTCATGTTAATATTAAACTGCCAGCCTAAAATTTTATCCCGACCTAGTTAATCCAACCTTAGCCGACAGATGAAAAACATTCTCTTAAGTCTTAAGCACTCACTTAACACTTACCTCCCTTCACTGGTGGATCACTTATATAATTAGATTATTGTTTTCCCTAGCCTATGGCCCTGTAGACAGTGCCCCCCCCCCCCCCTCCCCCTACTAAGTAAGTAAGTCCTCAAAGGCCTATAGATCCGGAGCTTATCCCGGTTTCTTTGGCGTGAAGTAGACAAGTGGCAATGATTGCTACACTCTGGACAGGTCGCTGGTCTAAAGTGTATTGCAGATTTACTTTCCCAAGCCAACAGGTCAGGTGGGTCGAACATACCCATTGTACATCTAAATGATGTGAAAAACAGAAGTGCAGATGAAAGAAATTGAACCTGGTTCCCCAAGGCTCTGTGCTGTGTCAGTACTAGTTCGGTCACCTCGCCTACCAATGTCCCCATTGCACATGATAATTTTGCTGTATTGCTATTATTTATTATCATACATTATCATTATATGGGTATTTGCCATCATTTATTTGTGTGTCCTTCCCTCCTTTGTGATTATGAGAGCTGATGTTTTTCCTGAGACAAAGAGAATTATTCCAACTTGTATTCCAAGGCTCTAAAGGACTAATAACAAGGTCTTTGGTTGGGCACACACTCATGCTGCTGCCTTTTTGTTGTAAGACCAAAGCAACCAAGGGAAGGGCACCAATTGTATAAAATATGTAACATTTCATGTTGAAGGACTAAATAGGACCATTCATTTGCCTTTCCTATAAATATAAATATAAAAACAAAAGCTCACATACACAGTGTATGAGTAATTTAGCGTCTTCATGGGCATTGTTGATGACAATCTCTAGAGGTCACAATATGATCCATACATTTAAGCCACCTGCTAAGAAATGCATTTGAATTTTATTGATTTAATGTTTTTTTGATGGGCTGTGTATAGAATTACAATTATTTTCTTTGCTCTAAATTATCACAGCATAACATTGGAAAACTGACTTTTCATGTTTTAAGGGATTTATATATGAGAATCTGAAGCTATGATTTTCATTTGCATTAGATCTCTGCATTTTGTTTAATCTGTTGAGGAAGTTTATTCCTTATGGATTGTTTACCTCCCATGATAGATAGTGTTAGTATTCGTATTATGATACATTTATTTGTGATTGAATAAACAGGGATGTTATGTGAGATTTAACTAAGAGAGAAGCAGTGAGGGGAAAAGAGGGAATGTATGTATGTATGTATCAATGTTGGGAGGGTGAGAGAGATAGTAGAAGTGAAAGAGAGAGTTTTTGAAAAAGCAAAGACAAAACCAAGACTCATTTAGTTGCTACAAACTTGTGATGGTGATTGTTTCTTGATGTAATTGTAGAACAAACTTCTGCTGATGTTGATCGTTTTGTCTGATATCCACCACAATCACCACTGACACATTGCACCAGCAACATCACCACTTCCAACAATCAGTACAAGCACTAGGTAGTGCCTCTGGAACTGTTAAGCATGATAGTACCTACATGTCTCAATGTGATCCCTCTGATTCTGATCCAATTTTACTATGGTAGGCTACATATTTCTCATTTTACAGGTCCCTTGTTGAATTTCTCTAAATTATCCTGAGCCTGTCGTCAATCTATGTTAGGTTGTTGAATGAGTGGTTGGTGGGTGTTCCTGGTGTGTTTCAATTCTTTTTCATCTCTTTTAGTATCACTTTTTGCATTACGCCATACGCTATACAGACTTTATGCTTTCCAGCACTGTCTCTGTTTTTATCCCTTCATCAATACATGTTGTACAAGCATACACACACACACACTTTTTTGTATTATGTAAGTTCAGCATTTGGTCCTACCCATTGTGACAACAGAAAGACATCCCCCATGCTTTGCATTGGCTCATGATTGTAGTAGTAAAGCCACTGGGTCACTTCCTATCTAGAAGGGCTATTGTATACACGACACTAAGGGCAGTTGATAACTCTCAACAAGCAAACAAACAAAAGTCTACTATTTTCTGCTTTATCTCTGTCTCTCTCTCTCTCTGTGACTCTCTCTCTCTCTCTCTCTCTCTCTCTCTCTCTCTCTAGGTAGACCCAAGATATTACACCGCCCTTTGTGTACAAAATTACTCGGTCCTACTAGATAGCAAGTGGCCCTGTAGTTAGGTGCCATAGTGCAAACACATGGGTCGGTTAGGACGACAGGCAGGACCAAGACTGAGCTAACAGATATGTACAAAACATCTGTGTGTGTATGCTTGCTAAGGAGTACTGGAGAGAGTGCTGGAAAAAGTAAGTTGACACAGGTGAAGCCAAAAGAGAAGAAACAGAAAGCGACTACCAGAGGCGCTCGCAAAAATGTATTTTATCAAAGATCAGCAACAAACACATTGTAATTGTAAGTGTGAGTTGCTTGAGATCTTGATAAAAACTTTATGTAGCTCCTATTGCATGACTGCAAATAAAATATAGACCGCATGGGTTCGTAGGAGCGAATGGTGCATGATTTAGGCGGTGGCCATTATCTGTTTGTGTGTTCTGCTTTGTGATTGTAGGAGATGATTTCTTTCCTGTAAATCATCTCTTTGTCACCTTTTTTGAGAGATGATATTTTTTTCCTGTTGTAGTTGTAGTAGTAAGTGTAAATCGTCTCTGGCGGGGTCAAAGTCTGGCTATTCTTTTAACTAGCCTAGCCTATCTATCATCTTACCTAACCCTGGGCGCTTATAACATGACCATAGCAGTTGCAATGCAAGTGCCCTAAAACTCTCAATAAACAAATAAAACTCCCCCCCCTCTCTCTCTCTCTCTTTCTCTCACTCTCTCTCTCTCTCTCTCTCTCTCTCTCTCTCTCTCTCTCTCTTGTGTCAAGATGCCGATGCCATTGCATATTGATTGTTGTATAGTATCATATTTTGGTATATGAACTTTAAAATGTATGTTTCAAATTTTTCTTGATTTGACAAATGTATTTCTAGTCTAATACTAATTTTTTTTTCTTCATGCGCTATTTCCAAGGTACTGCATAGCTAGATCTATCTACAGAACTTTTTTTTCTCTGTTCAATCTGGTTTTTCTTTGGAAGAATGAATGTGATTGCATATATATGCTTATTTATTGATTGTAGTTTTAATTGTGTGACTCAACAAAGATCACAAAATGAATTTCGAATTTTGAAATGAGAATGGATGTATCAAAACTGTGCAATAAAAGAAATGCATTTCCCTTTTTATTGAAGGTGGGAAACATTCATTAATTATATTTCCCTATTTTGTATGTGCTTTTTTAAATAAGCATATCGTTTGGTTGGTGGATGGTCTCTATGGTGGGTATTACTTCTACATATTTCTTCTCTTACTCATTGCTGTGCTCTTAACAAGGCAAGCGGTTGGCGGGTGCCCTAAAACTCTCAATAAATAATAAACAAACAAGCGGTTGGCGGGCG
Organism: Melibe leonina; assembly: GCA_031471865.1. NCBI lineage: Eukaryota > Metazoa > Mollusca > Gastropoda > Nudibranchia > Dendronotidae > Melibe > Melibe leonina. The sequence continues at coordinate 13,573 of JAUEKZ010245068.1, forward strand.
CCTCTGGTGGGCACTACTGTACTTCTGTTTTCTTCTCTTTTGGCTTTATGATAATCTATCATTTTACTTTTTCCAGCACTCTCTCGAGTGTTCCCTCAACAAACATACACAAACAGCTGTTTTGTTTCTGTTGCCTCAGTCTTAGTCCCAACTTATGGTCATCCCCCATTTTTACACTGTGGTTCCTAACTGCAGGGTCATTTGCTATCTAGAAGGACTAAGTACTTAAGTGCACAAAGGATGAAAATATCGTGGACCACATTAGTACATGATGTGGGCGGTAGCCATCATCTGTTTGTATGTCCTGTTTTGTGATTGTGGGATTTTTTCTGTAAATCAACTCTTTGTCACTTTTTTTGAGAGATGATATTTTTTCCCATGTAAATCATCTCTCTGTGAAAAGTCCCTGGCAGGGTCAAAATCTGGTTGTTCTTTTAACTTGCCTGTCATCTTTCTTACCCCCAGGCGCTTCTATGACTATAGCATTAGAAAGCACCCTAAAGCTCTTAATAAACAAACAAAAAAGTATACACACAATTATTTTGTGTATTTTGTTTGCTAAGTCTTGGGTTCTGCCTGTTGTCCTAACAGACTTGTGGTCATCCCCTATGTTTTACGTTTGGTACCTAACTACAGGGTCACTTGCTATCTGGAAGGACTGAGTACTTTTGTACACAATGGGTGGTAGAATATCCTGAGTCTCCCTGGACCATATTACATAGTAATAGTGCATGATGTGGGTGGTAGCCATCATCTGATTGTGTCCTGCTTTATGATTGAGAGAGGGGATTAATCATCTCTTTGTCAATTGTCATCTTTTTTTAGAGAAAAACTGAAAACGTCCCTGGTGGCAGTGTCCAAAATCTGGCTAGTTATTAATTAGCACAACACATTATTTGTCTTCCCATGAGCGCTGAATGACCTTAGCAGTTGAAGGCTCTCCAACACTCTCAACTCAAACTACAAACAGAATAAAAGTGTAGGTGGTGTATCATCAGTGTGTGTATCCAACAAAATACGGAGCATAAAAAAAGGGACAGCAAGAGAGAAAGCTGGAGCTAGATTTACAAAACAGAATGAAACAGGGGGGAAAAAAGGGCGGGGGGGGGGGAACAAACTAGGTAGACCTGGTTCAAACAATGAAAACGAGACAGGGGACACCTGGTCTCTAACCAGTGCGAAACAAAACAAAACTTGAGAAGTAGGCCAAATAAAATTAAAAAACTAGGGACACAGGGTTGAAACAAAACGAACGGAAGGACATCTGGTCATAAGTTATGGAGAAAAAAAAACAGGGGACACCCGGGTTCGAACCGGGGACCTCTCGATCTGCAGTCGAATGCTCTACCACTGAGCTATATCCCCTGACCGTTGATAAGAATTATATAATTTATATTCTTTTACAAAATCTTTTTTGTTGCGTACATTTATTGTCTTTTAATATTTATTCTATTGATTTATGCTTTGTCTCTGTAATTCAACGCCATTTGAGTACACTCGGTAAAGATAATTGCTGTCTTCTTTTTGGATAATCTTTACGACACTGGAAATAGGAACGTAACCTTAGAAACGGTGACCGTTTTGTTTTCCGGTTATATCCAAAATGGCTTCTCTACATCTCTAAATTAGAGCTTTAGTCAAACACCAAGGTTCCAATTTATTTAACAAGGTGAGAAAACTAGATCTAATAAACTTTGTATCATTTGTCTCAAACATTTGTTTCTGTGAGCATGGAAACATCTTATGATAGATAGGTTCGACCTGTGCTTGGTAAGTATCAAACCAATTGGTATGAATAGTGTGTTTATTGGGAAAGCATTGACATTGCATTGCCAAAGCTTAAATGTGGCTTGAACAATTGGATTTTAGTATCTCATGTCTTGTGAAAAGTTTTTTGAGTTTTTGGGGGTTTTTTTATACTGCGATTATTTGGACAATTGTCCCAAATAAATTTCAAGAAGTCTAGACTCTACGTCATGCTTCAAGGTAGGAGCGATAGCCTTCTTCTTCTTCTTCTTTTTCTTTTCGTGCTTGGGCAGCACATAAGGCTGACACAATGGATCTCCATCTTTCTCGATCAGACGCCCTCTTCTCCAGTTTTGGATCCTCATCTCCCTTTCGAGGCACCTCCTCCAGGTCTCCATTGGTCTTCCTTTTTCTATGAGGTCCACCTGTTGGCAGTCTTGGGCAATGCACTTTCGTCTATCCTGAGGACATGACCAGTCCATGTCCACTTTCTTTTTTGTACTACGCTGGACAGTGTTTCCAAAGAGGTTTTTAAAAGAAAATTTTTAGTCAATATGGTGTGATATGGAGCGATGGTCTTGTTGGTGGTAATCGTAATCTCCCATATTGAAAACTTCTTACAAGCTTTGTTTGAAAATGGAATAGTTTTATCCGATGTAATGATGTTTTAATTTTTATCATCCCTGTCAAGTGTAACCTCCAATGTTGAAAGTTACTTGTCTGGATATTGTATATTTGTGCTTTGTTGTGAACGGGGTAAAGCGCGTTAGAAAAACTTTGTATTATTATTATTATTTTGTATACATATTTATCTATTTTACAATTACTACACTTTTACAATGCATTATTTACACCAAATGCGACTGTGATGACGCACTGTGAAAAGAATTTCCCATCGGGACAAATAAAGTTTATATTATATATCCTATAATTATTATATTATATATTATTGTTACATTCATCTTACATATCCATATTGTTATTAGAAGTAAGAAACGTTTTCTGTTTTTTTTGCAGATATAAAATGAATGATCAGTGAACAAGATTTAATCTAGATTTAAATTATTTTGTGTCCAGGTAGAAATTTCCCAACATGGCTGATGCTGACAATCCTGAGGGAGCGCCACCTCCTGATAATGAGGAAAACAAGGAGAGTGCTCAAAAGGAGGAGAAGGAAAAGGTAATACTTTTTTTTATCTCATTTCGACTTAAATGTAGCTTAGTATGGCTCTGTGGCCTAGTGAGTAGCCTTGTGACCTTGTCCCTGGTTTGAATCCATCAGGTATAAAATGAGTACCCAGCCATGTTGGCAATGGATCCCTTATAAAGAGCTTTGAGCATGTTTAGCGGATATAGCACTGTATAAAAGCTCAAGCTTTAAGTGTACGTACAGTAGAGGCATATATTTTGGAATAAGATGAGAGTAACTAGTCATTCATTATCAAAATAATGAAATAATGCAGATTTAGGGATGGAAGGGATGGAAAAAAATGAAGCTGGATATGAATCCATAGGTTAAAGAATGATTAAGATATATGTCTTCATGTCTTCTTCGATCATGTGCAAAATCTTTTTAATAAGAATTTATTTGTCAACCCTGAAGTGAAATTGACATAATTATTTTATCTCTGTCACATAGGACAGTACTGAAGCTGAGACAGATGCCAATACTAATGCAGACGCTGCAGAGCCGAAGGAGGCCAAAGAGAAAGAGGTCACTAAGAAGACAAGTGTAGGAAAAGCTGGAGGAAAAAAAGGTAGGGAATTAGACCCAAAAAAATGTATTCTCTTCTGCTCCATAGCTTCTTATGAAGTTAGTTTTAATGTATGTTACAAAGCAGGCAGTGATGATAAAAAAGGGAAAAATATCTACACAAATAACTATTTTGAGTAGGCTTCTTATAAATAATTTCCTGTATACTTGGCAACAATCAAACATGAGAACATAGTTTTCCTTGATACATGCCTTAGGACCAAAACAATTATAATTTTCAAGACTATAGAAATGCAAGCAAAGCATATGAATTTATTTTTATATATTTGACACAGTCGTGGAATTTGTATCACAGCATATAGCTCGGCATCACCTGGGGAATTCTGCGATTTAATTCTATAATGTATTATTTTTGTGCTATATTTTCATAGGAATGAAATGACTTCTCTGCCTAAAAGTGAAAATTGATGTTGACTTCTATTCACTTACCTTGGCTTTTTCAACGTTTGATTGATATATAAGCTTTTATTTGTTTATGATTTCATTTCTCTGATTATGACCTGATAAAAGAGGCTAACAAAAGTTTTAAGGATCATAATTCTCTCTCATTTGATAAATCATATAACCTGGATACTGTCTCCACCCTTGGCAATTAAAATCTGATATTTGATAAGTATTCCTATTTGTATTTTACTTAGACCCAATCATATTTTTTATTTTAGGTAGTAAAAAAATATCCAAGGATGAAACGAAGGAAGAAACAACAGAGGAAGCACAAGAAGAAGCTGGCCCAGGTTAGAAAAAAACAAACAGATTGTTTTTTGTTTTATTTTGTGTTTAAATGTTTTTGTTTTGTTGCCAAATGCTTTTGTTTTCCACCCTTTAATATCGCGCCTGCAATGTCAGAACCCAGGGTAAGTCTCTTTACAAATGGAGCCATAGGAGATGGGATATGTCCCTGCAGACAAACATAACCAATCACAAAGAGAAAAACTTTAGATCAAGACAAAAAGGGTAGTTGATCAGCTTACTGTTCTAAGTCTTTGATAGTACTTAGGAACAAGGAATATCCCACGTCGTGGCCGAACTGGTCAACTTAGTTAAACGGCCTGAGACACCTGCAATGATAATAAAGTCGATTTATGGATGTTATATTCCATCTATTCCCTCAGTAATTGTCATTGATATGTACAATGGAGCGCCAGTCATAGACAGGGGAAGGGTGTGTGTAGGGCAGGGAGACAAAATCATGAGATAAGAATAATTAACTTTCTCAAAGTAGAAGATCTTGTAAGGGTCAATGATGTTGATTTATAAAAATTGATGGAAAAAAACAGAATGCATGATTTTCAAAATTTTTGTTTGAGGCTAAAGACAATAGACATACACATTTGTTCACAAAATATAAAAATGACAAGATGAGATGATGCGTAGCTACAGAGAATTTTATCAGCTGGATGGTGAAAACTGGTTATTCAATGTGTTATGCCATACGGAAGACGAGGAAGCTCTCTTTAAAGACTGAACAATAAATCAAAATTTTGAATATCCAATGTCAGTTGATTGCATCTCAAGGTCTACTTATCAAGGAATGGCAAATAAAATGCCTTGGCTAGGGATGGTGATGGAAAGCATGTCATGTTTCTTATGCAGTTGATTTTTTTTCAATCACAACAAACTCCCATCTAACTGCCTCTGTTTTACTCTCTCCCTGTCTCTTTTCTTTTCTCTCTCTCTCTCTCTCTATATATATATATATATATATATATATATATATATATATATGTAGATCTAATCCTTTAATGTTAGTTGCATTACATCATTAGCGCTTTCTTTGAATCTTACAACATGATAACAAGGTGATGAGAATCAAGTTAAATTAATATCTCTCTCTCACACACACACACACACACAGACACACACACGCACACACACACATACCACATATTATCTCTCTCTGTTATTAGGGACGAGCTTGAACCACTAAAATTTGATTACAGAAAACTCAGAACAAAGTAATCACATCTGCTGTTGCCATTTTATAACTTACATGTCATGAAAGTTATAATCTTCGCAATAATCCTCATATTAAAATAATCAAAATCGTGTGTTTGCTTTTGATGGAAAATGAATTACATTGATACCCAGTCAAATTGAGAAAAAAATTTAGTCACTTACTATATTTACTGCCATGAAACCACAAAAGTGTGAAGTATGAAATTTACACGAGATTACAGCAGTAAACTGTTCAACCAAATGAAACAATCATTTGATATCAAATCACTACGGTGCCTGTGTATTGGGCAGTTGTACTCGGGTCATAATTCAGCTGCATTGCATAGGAACAGAGATATCAGTCCCTAGGGAGTCTCAAGGGACCTCTGTCAACTGGGTATTGCAGGTGGCCGCTTCTGGATGGCCAACTAAGTTTCCCTCTTTTATAGAGGAAAGGCTTTGCCATGAGCAGCAGAACATTTTCTTTTGTCTTTGTACTCTTACCTTTTCATCCAAATTAAACAAAGTAGTTGCCACATATAAGAAGTGTTTTTTAATGTATTGTAGCTTATGCTAGGGCTAGCTAATTTTCAAGTGGCTACATACTATTATTTGATCTTATTGTCATTAAAGTATGGTAAATGCTATGACTACAAGTTGTTTTACTGTTGAAATTTGCATTTTTATTTCCCAGTTCTTCCTGAGAATGTTTTCCCATTGTTTATGACATCAAAAACACAAGAGATATACAACTGTAAATGTGATGAGGATGTCACAGAGGAAAACCCTTTCAAGTTTATACCAAAGTCTGACATTTTTGAAGATATGAGAATGAGAGCTGCAGTTTGTGACTTCCATCCTTTCAAAGCACAGATTCAAGTAACTCTCCCTGCTTTCAGGGTTTTTAAAAATTATTACCTTCTTCATAAATTGCCCCCAAGGCTACAAATTTTGTCTGTATTGGCAAAATCTTGCACATAAACTGTCTGCTTCTTTTGTTTAACTTAATGACCCGTAGCATTTTTCAATTGAACATCAACAGGACCTGATCTTTTAAATGAGATTTCATTAGAAATTGTTGGTTTTCTAATTTAAAAAAAGATTTTTTTTAAAATTTTAACTCACTGATTCGAGAGCAACCACACAAGTTATGGCTATGAATTTTTTTGCTCAAATAGATCTACACAC
>JAUEKZ010245179.1:0-20191 GCA_031471865.1 Melibe leonina
GTACCCTAGGTAAGTGGTGGGGCTGCCACCTTAAGGCCTCTTACCTTGCCCCATCCTTTTCTCGCCTTTTACGATACATTGGATGAAACGGTCGGAGTATTCTACCCACTGCCACGGTGGCAGACGCCCCTCCACACAGGGCGGATCATCATAAACATACCTATCTATAATATCATTGTTTGTGTCAATATGGACAGGGACAGGGCTAAGAGGAAGAAGTTCAGGTCCTCCCCTTTTCTCTCTCTCTCTCTCTCTCTCTCTATCTCTCTCTCTCCCTCTCTCTTATACACTCGTAAATAAACATTAGACGGCTAGTAGTATTATTTAATCTCATAATTCTTTGTTCTTTGTGACTCCTTTCCTTTGATGTACGGTATTTTTCAACATTGTGTAGATAAACTGAATTGCTTTCCATTCTTTGTTCTTGTTTTCGTTTCTCTAGTCCTCTTAATGTTCTGCAAGCCTTTTTTCATTACTGTCTTACAATGTAGCCCATATTGTGTCTTAATCGGTTTTTGTTATGAATGTAACAGGATGATCCAAGAAAGGGTTCCTGTACGGTACACAAATAGTTTTTCAATATGGGTTTTATTATCTGCCCTTATTTTCCTCTTTTACAACGTTGATTAGACAATACGAAAGAGCTCAAATTGAGCATCTTTTGTCTGTCGCTTTAGAGAAAGATGAGAGGGCTCCAGAGGTTTGAGAATGTCCTTTTTTGTTTTGTCTCGTGTTCCCATTGTTCTAATTGTGTTGTGGTTATTGGCTTGATTAGCGCTAATTGCTCATCCAAAACCTTCATGTATTGTGATCATTATAGTTTCCCCGTCTAGATGAAGAGAACAACTAAATGAAACAAAACAAAAAATGTTGTGAACGATGAACGAAAGCATTGCACAAGTGGGTAATAATAGCGTGTCCGATGCATACACACATACACACACACCAAACACACACACACACACACACGCTCTCTCCATGTCTCTCTGGCACGTACACACATACTTTCACACAAAACACACTTACACTCTCAAACAACCACTCACACGCACACACACACACACACACACACAACCCAGAACAAAAGCAGAGCAGGCAAGAAAACTGCGTGAACCGAAATGATTGTTGTGATGTTGTATGGGTTGGTCGGACAGCCTTAATCGGAATTAAAACATCTCCCGATTACCTCGCCCGTCCGCTGAACGAGGATCATTCAAGTGTAGTTCATTATCGCCCTTTCATTTTTTTGTTTTCAACACGGGTGGGTTTTTAAATGAGGAACGTTCATTTATTGAATAAATCATTAACTAAGGGTCACGGTTGAAAAAAAAATAATGATTCCATACTTGTGGTCTACGAAACTCAATTGTTTGCATGACAGAATCGCAGCCAGATGGTGATACTACACGTCAATGAATGGAAGGCAAGACTAGCCAGCAACTTCAGAGTTTCATGCTATTAAATTGAGGGTTATTGAACGTTTGCATGCTATTTTCCTTTAATTTGGTGAGATTTTGTGTGGTTTTTGGTGTTACTTTTTCAGACGAACCCAAACAACCTTCCCACCTACGCCAAGGGAAATAACTCAATTAGTAAACACACTAAAACTTTCGAGTAATTTAAACGCTCTGTCGCTAAATACTCTGTGGGGGTGGGGATACCTTGTGTTGAAATTCCAGCATTTTAGATCATATCACTACTATAGGTTATTCCCCTTTATTCTTTTGGAAACTTATCGCAGGTAATAATATGAAGACCGAGACTTTCAATAACATGATGTAGGGTGACCTGGAGCAGTTCCATACTTGGGGTAAATCCATAACCAGACACCTATTCTGCTCTTTAATGGAAAAGTTATGAAAAAAAAACTTCAGTTGAACTCTTCTCAATGAGGAAGTAGTCTGTCTACTCTCACTTCCTGTGTACAGCTGGTGTTTTGTTTTCAGAGTTAACAAGACTATACCCAGCAGAATAGGAACCCGATTTCAGTGACTTCAAGACTACAATACACATATTGTGTGCGTGTATTGTCTGTTGTGAGTGTGTTGTATGTGTTTTGGTGATCCACAATGTGTGAAAGCAGGGTTCTATTTCTGTCGGTTACGCTGACTGCTATTCATTTGGTTGTTTTATGTTCACACCATTTCTGTTATATATATATAAACGGAGCTCTCTAAACAAATTAATGTGCTGCTACTCAGACATAAGCGGATGGCTATCCAAATAGCTCACCCAGTCATAGTATACTGACACCGGTCTTAACACTGTTCCCATAACACCGAGAGCCTTGCTATAATGCAAATGTTGACGTCTTAGGTAATTATAGCGCGGTGGGGATTCGAACCATCGAGGCTGATACTCGACCCACTGAGCTACGATTTGTTTGATTATTAAGAGTTTAAAGGCTCTTTCAACTACTAAAGTGATATCAGCGCCCAGGGGTAAGTAAGACGATAGGCGAGAAGAACAGCCAGACTCAGACCCAACCAGAGACGTTTCAAGCGCCGGTGATTATTGATTAATGCTTCAAAAGGAGACAATAGACTGTATCTGCATTCCACGTCATAATGACAACATGCCCGCAACTAAATGAGTAGTGTCCACCATTTCCTCCTTCTAATAACAACACCATGACACAATTGTGTGTGAATACAGTGCGGTCATTGTTGTGAGTATTTTTCCTCAAAGAATACAGTCTATAGACTGCGTTTGGCGTCATTCTGAAAATGTGTTTGGTGATATTTTGTCGGCAAAAATACGTGAATTTTGTTTCACTTTTCCTTTCTCAATACTGGTTATGATACAATTGTGTGTTATCGACAAATACTGGTGCAGTATTGTGAGTATTTTGATTTAACGCATATATTCTGTTGTTGGAAGCTCCATTTCAAAGCCATATTCGGTGCTTCACAATTATCATCTCTCTAGCATTAATATGAATTGATAGACAAATAAATTACGAACAGATTAGTGAATGAATGGAGGAGGGCATACAGAAACAAAATGGAAAAAAGTAAACAGCTAAATTGATAAATAAATAAAATAAATACGAAAGTTAATGAACAAGAAGGATAAACGAATGAATGAGCATAAACATTCTTGAAAGAGTTCACGAAGAGACAGAAACATGAATAAATAAATTTTACTTTCTTAACATTATTACTTATTGATTAGTCAAATATTTGAACTCCTCAAAAACTTTTTGTTCAAAAAGCGACATTTTAATAAGTCCAGTGTCAAAGTAAAAGTAACAACTGGAACGCAAAAGAACAAAAATAATTATGATATCATGAAGAAGATGATTTTAATGATAATAATATATCAAGCTCATCTTGGAATATATAGTACCAACAGCATTGGTTGGTTTTGTAAACTTCCCGTGATCTACGTCCTCTCGTGCCCCGCGTTGATTGGCTGGGAGAGCGGGCGGCCCCCGTTGGTCGCGCAGTAATATGTTTACATAGCCGGGCACGGGTCGACCGTAGCACGACTGGCCCCTAATCTTTCGCGTGGTTCCCTCGTGAGGAAATATGTCTATCATGTCCGACCATGTATTGATCACCAAATTATAGTCCTTGAGATAAAGAGAGAACCACGGACGAAGCTGCAAGCAAAGGGAAAGAAGAGGACGAGAGAGCGCGCGCGGCCGCACCAGGACCAGCTATCACTCCGCGGGGTTCATGGAATTACTTTTCGCTAGGAGTGCCTTGCATTGAAAAAGGAAAACTCGTGTTAGTGCTTATTGAATAGTTTCTAGACACGTGCGTCCCTGAGTGAGGTTTTCCACGAAAGAAAATTCACCGAATTGATGCACATCACAATACGATGATATTAGTTGATACTGTTTTAACTGGTTTACGCATTCATTTCCTAGACTTAATCGGATCCTTATTATTTCTTTAGTTAAAAGTTTTTCGCTTCAAAGTTTCAAGGCTCAGAAGCAGGGAGGTCGGACGTCCCGTCCCCACTTCTCTTTCCAAATTGTTTGGCATTTTTTCTCCATCTCAGGATCGTCTATTCACCACATCAAACACTAAAAGGCACCGCTAGGACGTGAAAGTCACAGCAGAATACCGCGAACCGTCAATGGGATTCTAATGACCGTCGCCGGTGATCGGATAGCGTTCTACCAACTTCCGCTCGACGCAAAAGGGTTAATGAAAGTTGGAGTAGACAAGTGGGACCAACAGAGTTAATCAAAGAGGAGAGAAAATCCCTCTGGTATAGTATGAAGTAAATTGACGCCGTTTTAAACTCGACGTAACTGTCAGCGAGTGGAGACTGCACTTTTGGGACCTTTCTTTATTCATAGCTCTCTAATTATTCTATTTTGTGAAAATTGCAAGGGAATTTTATAACACGACTTCTTGGCTTTAGCTTGGGATACAAAATAGAATACTATTTCCTGGCAGTTGTGTGATATTGCAAAGAGGACGCAACTCTGCTTGTCATCACCATGGTATCGATAACAGGGAGCTTATTCATGCTGTCGGTTGTAACCGCAGGTAAGTTTGTCCTTTTCCACCACATTTTGCTTATCTTTCCTCCCCAATTAAAAATGTTCTGGTAGTTTAGGGTTGTTTCATTATTTTATTTTCACCATTATATTTCTTAAAAAAAAAAAAAATATATATAACAATAGCTCAGTGGATAAAGCATCAGACTGTTGTGCTGAATGTCCCGGGTTCAATCCCCTTCAGAGGCGGAATTTTTTTCCTGGACCAGAAGACCCAGCAGTAAAATGGGTACCTGGCCCTCCATACAGTAGTGTCTTTGTCCCACAAACAAATCGTAAAACACCTAACAGGCGCTTGACTTGTCCTATGTGTTTCAATGTTTGTTGTTGACCGGGGAAAGTAAAAAGTGTGAAGTGCAATGAGCACAATTCGTGGATATCAGCGCTATATAAGCCTCCACTTTAATTTTAACATAACTAAACTGACATGTCTGATATTCCAATACTGCACTGTTTGGCTTGACAATCTCTTAAAACCTCCTCGAATTATTTTATTCACATGAAGAAACACCATAGCAAGCAATTTCTCAGGGAGAGATAATACTTTACTATCGTTCATTAACACGGGTTTTCTTTCTTAATCAACCAAATAAATGGTGAAAAAAAAAAACCAACCAAAAAACCCTACCAACCCCCCCCCCCCAAAAAAAAACCCAACAACAACACAAACCAGACTATTTATGTCTTATGTCGACGAGTGACTAGATAAAGTATCAAAATGGCTCAAACAAATTCGAAACCCATTTTATTATTATAATACAATAGCAGTTGACTTCTTATACAACAGATCTTCACGCATTTTAAAGTCCGTCTAAGATTGGACTTAAATTTGGGCCTAGCTCGCGCGAGGTCGTTATTTTCATCATCCGTACAAATGGTAGCTATTGTGATTTGTGATTGTGGCCATGTCTTTTATTGAAAGCTATCACTCCACAATGATCCTTTCTACAACTTAGATGTCATTATGGATCCTGTATACACACTGATTTTTTTCATAAGAGAAAAGAGACAAATAATATCCATATTAAACAAAAATCAATTTTATGTCCGTTTATTACCACTGGTGCACTCAGTTTTCTTTTTAGAGGAATATAACCCCAATATATTGAAAACAAATATATGAAGTTTAATAAATAAAAACTTAAAGATACGGTGAACAACTAATTATTTCTGGGTAGTATATTTTGTTTTGAAATTTTGTAGGGAAAACCATGCATCTGTATTTCGAAATAGTATTTTCTAGTTCTGTGTTTGTAACTATTGTTCCGTCTTCCTGTATTTCTTGCAGTGTACTTGTTCTGTATGTTTGTGTTGTTATGTGTAGTAAACGGTGTCTCTTTATTTTCTATGATATTAACTTTGTTTCTTCTTTTGGTATAATATACCTTGTTTCTGCAAAGGGTACTCTAGGTACTACTATAAAATGTATAGTTTCCCCCATACGCATAGTGGCTTTTGGGCACACTGTTATCCCTTATATAGCTAGTAGTTATCTAAAGCATGTTTTCCCGAAATTAGTGGATTGTATTTATGTTCAGCAAACCCATGTTTCTGTTATGTAGATTATACTGTATTTATGTAAAGCATACGATGTTCATGTAAATTATAATGTGTTTTTGTAAAGTACATCATGTTTCTGTAAAGTATACTATTTTCTCTGCAGTCTCCTGTGTTTTTGTGTGGCTAGTAATAGCTATTGTCTCATGTTTGTATATTGTGTTTCTGGGAAGTGTGTTGTGTTTCTACTGTGTTTCTGTATATCATATTGGCATGGGATAATAGTAAAGATATCAATTAAAAAGAAAAATGATAATTTTTAGATATGATGATATAAAAAAACCGATAATAATAATAATAATGATAATAATAATAACAACAATAATAACAACAATAATAATAATAATAATGATAATAATACTGATAATAATAATAATAATAGTAATAATATTAAAAAAGATAACAATAGTGATGGTAATGAAAATGGTAATTTTGTTCCCTTTATTTATTTGTTTTCCACCGTTTAGTACCGCGTCATGGAGTATCCGGGTACAGCTCTAGATGTCTTCGTTATGGATGGGACAATGGGGCACTGGGGCAATAGGGTACTGGAGCACTTGGGCAATGGGGCAATAGGGCAATGGGGCATATATCATATATGACATGTAACTATAGCCAAACATACCAATCCCAAATCCAGGAAAGAAATGTTCGATCAAGCCAAAAGCAAGTAGGGGATCAGCCCACTGTGCCGTGTCTTTGATGGCGTTTAGGTACAAGACAATTCAAAGAGAAGTTGTCGCCACATATGCGTAACGATAATGCTGATGACAACAATGGTAATCATAATTATTATGATAACAACAATATTGATAATGGTGATAATGATTTTCATAATAATAACAATAATAATAATAACAATATCATACGTAAATATAGCACCGTTCGAGGACATGCGCTAACTAGTGCTATTTGATTGGTCGTTGCCTGTTTCACGCCCTATTTAAACACAACGTAGCTCATGAATTACATCAACCATGGAGTTCTAGACAAGTCATCGCCCTGCCATAGAGAGATAAATGGGGGGCTCCCTTAAATATCCAACCCAGGCACAGTATACTGACACCGGGTCAACCAGGCGTATCACTATCCCATAATGCTGAGCGTTAGGCGAAATAGTTGCTGAATTTACTATTCTAACGTCAAAGGTATGGCGTGGCCAGGATTCAAACCATCGACTAACCAACCGGTTGTGAGGCAAACGCTCAACATATTACGGCGCCGGTATATTATTACAAATGATGTGCGGCACTTTTACTGAATATTTAGTATCGACAATTCCATAGTATTATATCTTGTATAACGCTGTATTCGCAATGTAGCACAAAAACACTGCTACAGCCATCAAACCAACATCATCATCATCCTCATCATCATCACTATCATCATCCTCATCATCATCACTATCATCATCCTCATCATCATCATTATCATCACCCTCATCATCATCACTATCATCATCCTCATCATCATCACTCTCATCATTATCATCATCACTATCATCATCCTCATCCTCACTATCATCATCCTCATCATCACTATCATCATCATAATCCTCATCCTCATCATCATCATTATCATCATCCTCATCCTCATCCTCATCATTATCATCATCCTCATCCTCATTATTATCATCATCCTCATCATCGTTATCTGTTCCATCATTAACACTGCAAAAAGCCCCAACGCTGTGATCACACGGACTCTAGCCAAAGATGATAACACGAACGATAAGAGAGTGAGCACCCGTGTCACCCTCCGGGCCTGTGGAATGAGTCAGGCCGTCGGGCCTTATCCTGCTATCTACATCTTGTAATGGAATAACCACGCACTCCTAATTGCATTGATGAATCAAATCTTGCTTATCTAATGACATATTCTCATCTTCATGGGATTGAAAATAGCAATGATTTTAATCAAAGCTTATATTATTATCATCATCTTCTTTCTCTCTAGGAGCCGCGTTTCTATGAGGAAATTTACTCAAGCCAAGCAAGATGGCTTTCTGGAATTACACCATGACGTTAAAAATGTCAGATGTTTGCAGGGCATTCCAGAAATAGAGACATAATGTAAAAAAATAAGTCGCGAAAGCAGCTCAAATTTAAGGGTTCCATATTATTTTCATAATTATCGCGATAATTTAGTTACAATATCAAAAACAAAATGGGATTAGTAGTGTGGGCGGACTTCACTTATTGCTCTTCATTTCAGAATCAAGATATGAAAGCAGGCAAGTGATCAGCCTAATGTTGTAGGAACTATTTGACTGTATTCATCAACAATAATTTTGTTTGGACACATGATCATTTTATGTTGTGCATTAACCTTTCTTTTAAGACAACTTAAAAGTTTGGAAGCGATGAAAATATGTAATCAAAGAAAATGATTTTGTTCTCTCGTGTTTTTGAATTGAGGGATACTTTGGGATTTTTACCTTTCACTTCGTAAAAAATACCGAATATGTTTCTCATTCATCACTGCATTTCAAGTCTTGAGTTGGTCGGGACTTTTGCGCTTTTATTTTCCTTTCTTTTTGTTTGTTTGTTTGTTTGTTTCTCTTTCTTTTATGGTTTGCTTTATATCTAAAGGATATTAGAGCTGTTTCCAGTCTAGGTTTAAAACCAGTCAGAGCCAAATGCCGTAAAAAAATGGAATAATATATTGCGACCATCTGACGAGGACCACACTGTGCGTGACTGCCATAATGGCGACAAACGTTTGCCATGAGGAGTGAAGGAGGCGTGGGAGAGGAGGGTTAATTTTTTATTGAGTCTGCCCTCGAGGTTGGGTGAGTATGAACGACAACAATTCCTGCAGATTCGATACTATGATATTCTCGTAGGTTCGTGGCAGAGTACTTCACCCTAACACACCCCTCTATGGGTATGAACGAAAATTGATAAGAGAAACTCTATGACTTATAGATTTAAAGTTTATGTTCGCGTGTGTTAAATTTTGTTGCTTTCGTTCTTTTTTTTAAACAGATACCGTACATATAAGCAATGTTTTTGCCATGAACATTATACAATTATTGCCTCAAATAGCAATGTTGTTATTGTTGCTAACCTTCCATTTATAATGATTAATATTATTTCAAATTTTTATATCCTGGAAAAACGAGACAAACAAACAGACTGAGATAGAAAGAAACAGGCATACTTCCTTTATTAATTCTATTTCATGATCTCAACGAATAGCGCATGACAATAAGACACAATGAATTCTCATTTGTATAAACAGGTAAAGATTTGCATGTCATCAATATCATACAAATTAAACACACGAAAACACACAGTCATATATTTGCAGTGTCAAGATATAACATAAAATCATTAGCCTAGTCGATAATTACGTCTTAGTGAATAATGGTTTGGGAATACCGAACTACAATATCATAGGGTAGTATCATTTCAAGACCTTTGATTAATAGCTATAGAATTCACTCGTTCAAACAACAGGGCATCTCGTATCTTGTAAAGAACCGTGTCCTCAATTACAGAATATTGATTGGTTAAAGTATTATTGCGGTCTCTCTACATTGTTATCAACCCTTGTGATTGAATGGGTTGAATGGGCACTCCCCTCGCGCTGCGTTTCTTTGGCGACAACTATTAACTACTTCTGTTGGTGATAAAGGAAGATGTAAAATGGAACTCAATTTCCCGATAGGGGAGGAGAACATCAACATGAGTGAAATTGTTGAATGGTTGGTTCGTTTCTGCCTATTTAATGCTCTTTTTGAAAAAAAATGGTTACATCAAAGGCGGAGCTCTCTTTGCAGGCACGGTGGCCGAACTGGTAACGACGCAGCGCAGAACTTTGGGGCACCGGGTTCGATTCCTATCGGTTCCTACTTAGATTTTTCTTTGGCAAGGTGTTTTACTCCAATTGAGCTACGGAGCCGGTCAGTAAAGTTGTAGGATTCCCATTGTGATGTTTAACCTACACAGAAACAAGCAGGAACAAAACAAAACAAAAACCATCAATACAATAGCATAAACCGACCCCCCCCCCCGCCAAAACCCCCAAGCAAACGAAAGTCACCATACAAAGAACAAAACGAAAAGAAAAAGCCTCGCTCCATTTCCGACCACTTCTCACCACCACAGCACCACCGCCACCACCACCACCACCACCACCATCATCATCATCATCATCATCAGCATCATGATCGTCATCATCATCACTAGGGACACATTTAGATTTGTTCCTTCTTTGTTTGTTTCTTTGTTTTCACATACCTTTTTATGTCAACATCTAGATATAATTTTTCATTTTTCGTACAAAATTGAATAATACATTTTGTATGGTGTAGGTGAATACCCACCGATGACTGTTTTTTTTAAATGTAGATCTTTTCCTCTTGACAGTCAACAAAAAATCTTAATTGAAGTTAATTTTAAACCGATCACAAAGCAAATACCGAGACCAGATTATAAGCCTCAGAACACTCATTCTTTGACAGCTGCACAAAAGACACGAGATATGTGACTGTCAGTACAAAACGAAACCTAACATGGATTATTGAGAAACAGCTCTCTGTTAGGAATAAATCCAGGATTTAAAAAAAAAATGTGACAAAATATCAATTTGGGCAGGCGGTGTCAGCTTACGAGAAAAACCTCCATTAGCAACAATCTACTAACATTAGTGCCTTTTGTACAACTGCCTTCCTATATCCCTGTTTGTCTGTTGTGTAGAATTTCTTTGTGTCTATCTATCTGTCTACCTGTCAATCTGTCTATCTAAATATGTCTTTGTATATCTGTCTTCCTCTCTGCCTCAGTGCCTCTCTCGATCATGACTGTCTGTCTGCTTGATATTTCTGTTTGTATCATGATCTCACTATCGTCATTATAATCTTCATCATCACCACCACCCTAAAACCATCACTACCACCAGCATCATCACCACTACCACTGTCACCACCACCACCAACTCCACCACCGTCACCACCACGACTACCAACACCACCGTCACCACCACCACCATCACCACAACCACCACCACCATCGTCACCACCGTTACCACCACGACTACCACCGCCATCGTCACCACCACCACCACCATCGTCACCACCACCACCACCAACTCCACAACAACCACCAACGGTGGAGGATTCGAATCAGGAACCTGACACGGCTCCTATTGCCTGGCCACCATCACCATAGCGTGCCTAGTCACTTGGCCATACATTGCACTGTGAGAACACGCACAGAAATGAAATTAAATCAATGGTGTTAAATCCCTCCTCCTCCGCTTTTCTCTCTCTCTCTCTCTCTTTCTTTCTTTTTCTTCTTCTTTTATCCTTTTAAATTGAAGCTTTCAGAGATGCAGTTGGAGAACTCTATTGCGAGTCTTATGCCTACGCAATCTTAATGCAATTAAGTCCTTGTCGATGTATTAAGCAATTCTTTTTGGGTTTGATGACTGATCGATTTTGTATCAACGCCATGTGCGGCTCTGTGGCCTAGTGGGTAGACAATTGGCCTTGTAACTGAAAGGTCCCTGGTTGGAATCCATCATGTGACAGCGCAAAGTTGAGTTCTTGGAAAAGTTAACTCACATATTATCACCCTACTCCGGGGTAAAATGAGTACCTGGCCATGAGCAGTGTTGTCCTTGTCCGAATATGAATATACAAGCGCCTAACAGGCAGCATATCTCGTCGTGTATGTTGAATGTTGCTGTTGGCCAGGGTACCCTTGTAAAGCGCTTTGAGCACGTTTAGTGTATATTGCGCTATATAAAAACTCAAGATTTAATACATTGAGCGTCTGGCAAATAAGAAGCAGGTCGGTGGTTCGAGCCCCGGCCGCGTCAAAACTCAGACATTACGATTGGCTCTTTAGAAGCTGTCACAACCAGGACTTGGCATTGCAGGAGCAGTGCTAAGACTGGTTGGCCTGGTACATATACACTGTAACTGGGTGAGGTAGTATAGTCAAGCTAGCCCCTCTCTTTTTGTTTGTAAATATGTGGCAGCACGTTAACTTAACTAGAGAGCTCCGACTTGAGTATGACTTCAATCGTGTTAAAAAAAAGGACGTTAAACTGTCAATAAACAAACGATCGATTATATGGGTAGCACGTTAACCCTTTCACTGCCAAGAACACCAAAATCTTCGAGGTTTGCCTGTTTTTACACCAGATAATTCAGATTTCAGTGAACTGACATATACCAAAAAATCAGGCTTTTGGCATAATATGTCAGTTCACTGTAATCTGATTTATCTTGTTTAGGAACACGTACATTTTCAAGATTTTTCATATTTCAGTTGGGTTAGAATCAGACCTCGCTGTGAAAGGGTTAAGGCATACCAACTCTCTTTATAAGAGAGCCGCTTTGTTTTTCTTGTCAGTTATTGATGATTCTGTTAATCTATTAATATCCACAAGCATGTGACAAGTTTCAGCCAGTTTAATCAATGCGCGATTCAAATATTTGTAATGTGATTACACCACGATACTACTCCTCTCTTTATCAAATTAGATGCCGCTAGTTAAAAAGAGAAACAAAATGATGAGAAAAAATGGCTTTTCCGCAAGAGAATAATACGCACTCATGTAAAATTATTGTTATTATCATTATTCTTATTATCATTCTTCTTCTTGTTAGTATAATCATTATAATTATCATCTTTATCATCAAAAACATCATTATCATAGAGATTTTTTAATGTCAGCATTATCATTATTATTATTATCATTTTATTGCTATTACTTTAATTATTATCATTATCATTATTATTATTATTATTATTATTGCTATTATTGACATAATAAATTTTTCAACATTATAAGCTAGTATTTCGTTATATTTTAGTAAGGCCTAATCTACTCTCAGAGGCAATAAAAAAGGTGTTGGAAAATTATTTTAAAAATATGGATGAAAATTAAATGATAAGGCCAAAATAGAAGAATATGATATAACACGTATGGATATGTGAGGCAGTGGGTGATTAAGTAAGATAATATTGATGGATTGGCGAATGGTTGGGTTGATCGGTGGATTAGTAAATGGATATTTGGATTGATGGGCGGATGGATATTTACGCTGATGGACGACTGGATGGGTGAATAGATGGATGTGAAAGTGGATGGATGCATATGTGTATCGACGGATGGATGGTTAGATGGGTGGATGTATGGATGGATGCATGGGTGAATGGATGGATGTGAGAGTGGAGGGATGCATGAGTTTATTTTTGGTTGATCGACGGATGGATGGTTAGATGGGTGGATGTATGGATGGATGCATGGATACGTTGATTGGTTAAAGGATTTGTGGATGAATGGATGGATGAATGGATGGATGAATGGATGGATGAATGGATGGATGAATGGATGGATGAATGGATGGATGAATGGATGAATGGATACATGCGTTGATGGATGGATGAATGGATGGATACGGGAATTTATGAATGGATACATTCGTAGATGGATGGGTGGATACATGGGTGGATGGATGGGTGGATACATGGGTGGATGGATGGGTGGATGGATGGGTGGATGGATGGGTGGATGGATGGGTGGATGGATGGGTGGATGGATGGGTGGATACATGGATGGATGGATGGATGAATGGATGGATGAATGGATGGGTGGATACGTTGATTGGTGAATGGGTTTGTGGGTGGATGGATGGATGAATGGATGGATGAATGGATGAAAGGATACATGCGTTGGTCATGGTGGATGGATGAATGGATGGATACATGAATTTATGAATGGATACATGCGTGGATGGATGGGTGGATACATGGGTGGATAAATGGATGGATGGATGGACGAGCAGTGCTAACATCTTCCCACTGCGGGCATCGTGACAAAGTGATTTAATCAAGGCACCCACAGCATAGCTGAGTGATCGGGGCTTTTAGGTTTACCAGTATACGGAGACGTGTGGCAGAACTGGTGGTGACGCAGCACAGAGCTGGGAGGGGTAGGGAGTAAGGTTTGATCCATACCCGCGGTATTTCTTTTTCATTCATGAGCAAAGACATTTACCTCAATCGCTTCCTACATTTATTCATTAAGCATTTAAAATTGGAACCGATTCACCAGTTGGGTTTGAAAAGTAAACGTCACGAGAAGAGGGTAGACATCGTTGCCTCGTGTACGCTTCACGCAGCAGAAACCAAGATGAATCCCTGGCAGGCTTTTAAGGAGTTAATTTTACGCCGGTAGACTAGACCCGTTTTCGTTCTCCGAATTACTAAAGCTGAGCCAAGTGCTGTTGTCATGTTGCAAGCGGCGATCAATTTGTATCATGCTTTATTAGAAAGTTGCAGTCTTGTTTGCGAAACGATAAGGTATTTGTTTTAGTGACATGGCGACACGCGGACACACAACAGTTAGCGTGGGGTTACAAGGAGCTCGACTTTATCATGGTGTGGTCGAAGGTTCCATGATCGTTTTCTCTTCACTTCTTGTTTACCCCTCCCCCCCCCCTCCAAAGAAAGAAACAAGCAAATCACTTCCTCTCCCCCCATTCTCTCCCCATCTCACCCCCCCCCCCCAAAATCCAAACCAAACATATAATTTGGACCTAAAAACCAAAGTGTTGCTGTGATGGGGGCTTCTGTGAGGATTTTACCGTTGTTAGCTAGCAAAACTCTTGAGCGTTGACGTCATTTTCCTAGCAACAGCCAATCCCAAGACTAGAATTCTAAGTTGCAGCCTGACATTTTGCGATTTCATCGTTCGTTACGAATCTCGATATCAGATCATTTTTATTTCCGACATAATTCATTTGATTTAAAACTGAATCATTGACCCGGTTTCAGTATATTATACTACGGCTTCGAGGGAATTCTCCGTTTTATCTGTCTTGCAAACAACCAAATAACCAACCAACCAACCAATCGTGCAACTAACTAACCAGCCAGCCGACCGATCGACAGACCGTCCAACCAACCAATTAATCAACCATAGGTGTCCGCTACTTTTGATCCAATGTTTGTATCGGTTCTTTGTATCATTCGGTGGCGTAGACCAGCGGGCTATCCGGTAGATTGCAAGAAAGGAGGGGCCATTATTGCCGTTTGTCTGCTTTACGCTCCAGGAACTGGGATAGCCTCCAGCTTTACTATAGGGCAGTAGGCTCTAGGCACTGACTTGATAAGTCGATCACTCACAAAGTGGGTAGCTAGTCTTCCCCACTTACTACTCCCCCAGAACAAATTTTACCACGAGTATGAATGAACACAACATAAACACTTAGACAGGCATATAAACACTTACACACATAAACACACACACGCACACACAAACACACACACACACAATAAGTGTACACGGATACACACGCCTTAATATTATGTACTGTGTTGTAAAACAAATAAAATACATTTTCCCTCTCTTGACATCCTCTCCACTTAGCTCATCAATCATATCGGACTCGGGGTCTGTTTTCGGTCAGGGTAATTTACAGCATCTATGTATGAAACCACATACAGTCTAGATAGCTTGCAGCAGCTTTTGGTTTCTTTCTCTCTGACCGTTTCTCTCTCTCTCTCTCTCTCTCTAACCTCTCTCTCTCTCTTTCTGTCTCTGTCTGACCGCCTCTTTCTCTCTCTCTATGACCGTCACTCTCTCATTCTTTCTCTCTCTGACCGTCCCTCTCTATCTCTCTGACCGTCTCTCTCTCTCTCTATCTATCTCTCTCCCTCTCTTATTTGATATATAAATATATATTCTTTAATTTTACAAGGAAAAGATATCTATGCGTAGATAGATCCCCATAGCACTTGCTACTGCAGGACATTTTGGTGTGGAACACAACACGATCGTGAACCATTCTCTTTAAGGTTTATGGACTACAAATAGGATAATGTTTTGCAAGCAACTGACAAAGGTCATATTACACCCCGTTTAATATTCCAACAATTCGTCAGGTGAAGTTAACAGTTCTTGGATAAAGTACAACATTTTAGGCCCTATAGCACAGTCGGGTTCGAATCTTAGTCGGGGCAATCATTTTCTTTGTGGCCTTCATGTCCACCCGGCAGATAATGGGGAGTCAAGTCTTTTTAGATCCGGCGAACGCAATGGCAAACCACCACATTATGTCGTATACCGTGTACAAGCAGCACTGTGCTTCTAATCACCCCACGCTGAGTTTTAATTAGTACGGAATTCGTCCTACTTTTTAACTTTTTCAAATTATGATATTAATTAATGAAGCGTTTTGTTAACGTTGAAACATTTTTGTTTACCCTGGGTTTCTTGTTGGAACATTCTATTTGTCGATGGAACTCGGGACCTGAGGAGGAGATATACTTCACTCTAAATGTCAAGTTGAAAAGTAGTAAGAAAAACAAAAAGATGTGTTGAATCATTCAAAGCCTAGGCAGGCCTCAATCTCTTTCTCTCTGTCTCTGTCTCTCTCTCTATCTATCTATCTCTCTCTCTATCTATCTATCTATCTATCTCTCTCTCTCTATATATATATATCTCTCTCGCTCTCTCTCTCGCTCTCTCTTGTTTTGTTTTTTTAAAACATGGTTTGAAGCTTCAGATTCTAGATACGGACAATCCAGATCATGTACCGATTGAACTTAATTCCAAAGACCTGTATATGAAAAATACCCCGACCCCACCCCCACTCCCACAAAGAAAGAAAAAACAACCCCACATAGCATTCCGTGGGGCGTGTAACTATCAGTTTTGACATTCATTTTTTAAGGTATTCTGAATTAATTTAGCTTAGTGATCACTCACGCGATCAGACTCCCCCTCATCCCTGTCATTTTCTTCGACATTTTTTTATATTACCGCAGTTTCTTTTTGTTTAATATCTTTTTACTATATGATTTGATCACACCATCAGATTTCCCCAAAGATTATGAATAATATAATAATCATTTCGGATCATTTTACTAGCCTAGCCAAACTTTTACCGTGATAACATCATCTGTTTGCATCTATTTGTCATTCTGGTAACAAGAGAGAAGAACTAAATAAAATACAAACACAAAATATGTCCCCCTAAAAAAGTCCATGTATTTGGATGGCACGAGCCGTTAATGTGTTCCGCTTGACCAATGCCTTTTCCCGCGCAATTTAGCAATTTTCTTCCCTCACCGCATTCGCACAATTGCTTTCTGGCTAATTAGAGAGCCATTGTCTCTGCGATTACATTCGTTTGTAGGATTCAAAACCGATGGAGAATTTTTGTTGTTTGCACTTTTGTTTTGTTTAATTCTATGATCGAATTGCGAAATTATATGATCATTATCTCGATCGGAATGAGCGGCTATTAATGCGGGGCGGGGGATGTGTGAGAGAGAGAGAGAGAGAAAGAAAGAGAGAATGAGAGAGATGAGCCTAAAAGAGAAAGAAAGATGAGCAAAGGGAATCAGAAAACGAAAAGGAGAAGAAGATCAAAAAGAAGCAAAAGAGGGAGAAGAGAAGAAAATAACGACAAAAAGAAGAAGAGGATGCTGGAAAAGAAGATGATGACAAAGAAGGAGGAGAAGAATGAGAAATAGAAGGATCTTAAGGGGAAGTACTAATACTAGTAGTAGAAGTAGTAATAGTAGTAGTAATAGTCGAAGTAGTATTAGTAGTAGTGATAGTAATAGCAGTAAGAGGTAGAAGTAGTAGTAGAAATAATAATTGTAATAGTAGTAGAAGTAATAGTAGTAATTGTAGAAGGAGGCGGAGAAGAAGAAGGAGAAGAAGAAGAAGGAGGAGAAGAAAAAGAAGAAAGAGAAAAAGAAGAAAGAGAAGAAGAAGAAAGAGAAGAAGAAGAAAGAGAAAAAGAAGAAAGAGAAAAAGAAGAAAGAGAAGAAAAAGAAAGAGAAGAAGAAGGAGAAGAAGAAAGAGAAGAAGAAGAAGAATTATTACATCATCATTATAGCTACAAGCACATCCATTTTCTTGGTTGGTTGGTTGGTTGGTTGGTTTTCACCTAGTCTACACCTTTCTAACAAAGTTTAGGTCATATTGTAGTTAAAGACGGAGCTCTCAAAGAGATATACACAGGGCTTACAGAAATATCTCACCCAGTCACAGTATACTGGCACGTGACCAATCATTCTTTGCACTGCTACACAGTACGATGAGAGCCTAGCGACACAGTTGCTAAAATGTAAATTTTAACCCTTTGACAGCGAGGTCGGATTCTAACCCAAATAAAATATTAAAATTCTTGACAATGTATGAGTCCTTATACCAGATAAATCAGATTTCAGTTCACTGAAATCTTATTCATCTGGTATGATAATAGCCAAAATTTGAAAATATTTGGTGTCTTTAGCAGTGAAAGGTTTAATATCTAAGGTATGACGCAGCCGGGATTCAAACCCCTGACCTGTACGTCCCAAGGCGGATACTCTATCTCCAGAGTTTCATCACCGTTATTGTGTTACTCATTTTCTCTTTTGATACACATTGGTGGTGGGAAATGAGATCTAGTCTAGTCAATGTGGTTTGGAGTGCGCTGAATAACTGCACGTGTGTGTTTGTAAGTGTGCGTGTGTGTATGTTTGTGTGTGTGTGTGCATGTGTGTGTGTATATGTGTGTAATTTGTATAATGTATGTATGTTGATTAGAGTGTTCGCACCCAAACCAAGTCCCGTGGAGCTCCAGACGAGAGGAATCCCTCGTTTGAATACCGTTGCCCCCGGCGACGCAATGGCCAAGTTCAAGGTCGGGGTTTGCTGCCTGAACATAGATTTTTACGCTTTCAATCAAAACTTCAAAGGCGTACGATGTGTTAAAGTGGGTGTAGGCCATCTGATGCTTTTCTATAACGTCAATTAGGTCAAACCTTTACGATCTCTTCCCCTACCACTCACCCCCTCTTTAAAAAAAAAAGAGAGAGAAAATAAGCTACATCGTTTATCTAGGGGGATATCAGAGTAGAGCCTACATTTCCTTGGTGATTTTAAGATTTTTAGCATCGGGTTTGGGACATTGGCGAGTTCAAATTCTGCTAGCGGCTCTCTTTTGGGTAGGAAATTCACTTTGATTGTCTCACTTTACCCAGATGCTAGGCTGGGAAAGTAATCTGCTTTAAACTAGTCTCATGTCCTGAGAGTGGCAATCATTACAACTTGTCCATTGCACGATACAGAAACAGTGCTAAACTTCCTTTCTAAGGTCCACTGGACTCTACCTTTTAATTCTTTTTCCTTTTCAGACATACTATCGACTTCGAACATCCTTCCTTTTTCTCTATCAAAGAGGGTAAGCCCCATTTAAACCTAAACACTAAAAAAAAAAAATACCGTGGGGATTATCGCTTTTTATTAGAATGATTTGCATTTCCGATCGGCACGTTAGTTTTTAACCCTATCTCACTCTGCTTTTTTAATCGAAAGGAAAAAAAAGGTATAAAAGATCAATATCTCTGAGGTCTAGAAGAAAAAAACAAACCCGGAAATAAGCTTTTCCTTCCGGGCCCCAGCATTGGCCACTGTACCTTCACCAATTCGGGCGTATCTATCTGCCCAATCCAGCCCATCTGTCGTCACCAGTTTTCCTACCTCCACCAGCTGAAGAGTTCGATAGCGAAGGGTGACAACCCTTGAATAGATTCCGGGTCATTATCGAGTGGCGGGAAAACGGTGGCAGGAAAACGGTGAAAGTCACATTGGGATTCCCGAGTCACGCCTTGCATTATTATGCATCGTACGAGTAGCTCCTCTTGAAAGAGTGAGGGGCATACAGTGTATGAGGTAGATAGACATATAGATAGATAGATAGACATATCGATAGGTAGGTAGATCGATAGATAGCACAATAGATAGATAGATAGATAGATAGATAGATAGATAGATATATAGATAGATAGATAGATAGACAGATAGATAGATAGATAGATAGATAGATAGATAGATAGATAGATAAGATGATATAAGATAAGATAACTTCATTGATCCCTCAACGGGAAAATTATTTTGCAATGTTACATACAGACATAGGGATGTGCCATAAGACAGGAAACAATAAAATGAATAGGCAAAAATAAATTATAAACATAAATGATTAGATAAACAAAATAAAAACAAATATTTAATACATTGAATAACAGATAAAACAATGAATTTCATTAAGGCCTTGGGTGTAAAGTGTTCAAGATCGAAATGGACCTAGGCAGG
>JAUEKZ010245290.1:3878-20173 GCA_031471865.1 Melibe leonina
ATCTGGAATATTGTGTATAAGAACACATGATCTGGAATATTGTGTATAAGAACACATGATCTGGAATATTGTGTATAAGAACACATGATCTGGAATATTGTGTATATTCCATTTGTTTAGAATCGGACCTCGCTGTGTTAGGGTTAATGTCTTTGTCAAGCTCAGTGACCACAGATTGGTTGGTGGGTTGTTTCTCATCTAACATTTTTTTTAATAGCATTGAGTCTTACCAAGAGCAGAGCACTCAAGCCAAGTTAACGTAGTTCCACCAAGAGAAAAACGAAGAGCTCATCTTACCCTGTTAATTAAAGTCTACTAACATCTTGTCAACTAGTCTCAGCCCCGTCCTCATAGGTAAATACAAACTGTCGACACAGAACAAGAGCGCTTCTTGCGTGTTGATGTTAATCATTGAAACTTTTATTTTGCAAATAATCTAGGCAAAAGCGTATTGGTTTTGAAAGAAAATGGCCAAAGCGAATGAAAGCTACAGGGCAAGAACGATCAGAGTCACATTTTGCTATTTAAAGAACGTTTGCCTTTGATGGGTTAATTATATCCAATACCCCCCCCCCCCCTCCTCCGAATATTATTTCTAAAAACGAACAGGGTCCAGAGTTATTGGTAGTTTTAAAAAGCTACTATAATGGCAGAATGACTGTTTTGAAATTTAAAGAGATGGTTATCTCAAAACCAGAAAAGTGTGACTTTGATTGTTCTTCCCCTCTAGCTTTCAATATGAATTAAATTTGAAATTTTTTCCCTTTGAGGCCCAACAGCCGAACTCAACACGAGGATCTCAAGTTCCATTTCTCCTGTGTTTTGGGTTTTCTATAGGCAAATAATAGCATTATAATGATGCTATCTAACAAGCAGTTCATTAAAAGTGTGGCAATGGTATGCTATCAGGTAAAATACAATGCAATGTAACGGAATAGAATGTCGTGACTAAGATCCAAATATTCGTCAGGTCATGGAAGTCAGTTGATGGAAAGAGCCTTTTAGGCTAATTCATTTTGGTGACCATCTGAAACTGTCCTTTACTTCCTGGAGATAGGAGAGCTGTGGCATGGAATCCATCACTTCCTTAGGTACTCATTAATTGGGTGGCCCTGGACACAGGGCGTGGATACAAAGGGCGATCACATTCATTCTTTAAGTAAATGTAGAATTCAATTTATTTAACTCTTTCACAGCGAAGGTCTCATTCTAACCAAAATGAAATTGTTAAATCCTGAAAATGTACGTGTTTTTATACCAGATAAATCAGATTTCAATGAAAGGACATATGCCAAAAGCCTGAATTTCAGGCTTTTGGCATATGTGTGTTCATTGAAATCTGATTTGTCCGGTTTAAGAACAGGCAAGTCTTGAAGATATTGGTGTCCTGAGCATTGAAAGGGTTAATTTTTTTTAAATCGGTTAGGCATCTGATTGCCTGTGTATTGTATGCTGGATCGGCCATTGAACCCTCGCCATTGATTCAGAATCATGAAATCGTAAATGGTGTAGAGAACAACGCATAGTTTCAGTTATATTCTTAACCTTACATACTTAGATACTTACCATGCATGAATTTATTGGGAAATTGCCTTTGTTGGAAAGTATCATTTCCTGCTGTTCAGTGCGCTTACAATGAGCATTGATTTATATTCAAACATAACGTCTCTCTCTGAATGCGAGATGAAATAATGTTTTTGTCTACCGAGCCATCTTTCTGGAAACTTATCATTTCACATATATATATATACACAGAGAGAGAGAGAGAGAGAGAGAGAGAGAGAGAGAGAGAGAGAGAAAGAGAGAGAATCTACCCATCCATTAGCATGTCTCAATTCTCGATGTATGGCTATTTATAGATCTGTAAAATTTGTTAAGTACCTACTAGGTCGTAAACAGATTAATTTCAAGCAAACAACACGTACGTGTAGAACAGATACAATTCGATATCAATATCATAAACGTCAACTTTTCACGTACCAATAACTCCTGTTGCACCTCGAGCAAAACGATAGAACCTTGAATGATCTAATGGGATTCGCATATATAAAACCAGTTCTTTTGCTCTATTAACAGCTGCTTTGTATCTGTTAGCTGATTCCTGTTGTCCAAACACACTTCTGATTATCCGCCCTTTTTTTACATTATGGTACCTAAAACTAATGGGGCACTTGCTATCTGGAAGGATTGAGTACTCCTGTACACAAAGGGTGATAGGATAGACTGGGTCTCCCTGGACGGAGATGTTTTATGTGGGTTGTAGCTGTAGCCATAATATTTTTGTGTGATTGTGAAAGATGATATTTTCTAAATTGTAAATCATATCTTTGTCGCCCTTTTTGGGAGGTGATATTTTTTCCTCGAAAATGATTTCTTTGTAAAACCCTAGTGGGGTCAAAGTCTATCTGTCCTATCATCGTACTGGGCCCAGATATGACCTTAATAGTTGAAGGCGCCCTTAAACTCTAGAAAAACAAACAAACGAACCAATCAGATTTATTGTCATAGAAATTAATTTATTCATTAGGCCGCTTTGTACGTATTCTGAGGCACAAAACACTGGGTCTTCTTGGAACACCATACATGATTGGGATGTTTGTCATTGTTATTGTTCATGTGTTAGCCCTTATTTTCTAGATGATGTCCTGCTGTTTGAATCATCCCCTTGTTATAGGGTTCTACGTCTGCTTTTTATTTTAATAAATTACATCCTATAATTCACCCTTTGGGCTGGTATGACCCAACCTGAGAAAAGTACCAAAACATTTTTAATAAACAAAAATAAAAAACAACTGTGGTGAAATATGATAATTGTAATAGAGAATAGAGTAAGACTGTTATGAACACCATTTCTACTCTAGAGTACATAAAGAAGAGGAGGAGGAAGTGAGGGGTTGGGTTACGTAATAAAAAAGAAAATAACGAAATGGCTTAAGACGATGAAGCGAAAATAAAAGTGTAAAAGGGTATAAGGAAAATATATAGCCCCGTGTCGGTAAATTAGATTCCATTGCATGACTTCACTGACAGGTTTCCTAAATCATTGGAGGGGTCACTGATTCCAACAACAAACTGAAATAGAATACTCATCACAGGATTCAGGCTACTACCCTTCCAACGGTCAAGGCCATATCTGGCACCCCAACCACATTCATACGCATGATCACATGACACAAAAACAATTATGTCCTCTTGTAGGCGGGATTTGTTAATGCGACTTACATTAATCACATTTTTGCCTGTCATCATTCCTGACTAAATCAATGCACATCTTCTGTCATTAATTGTACTATTGACACAATGAGAATATTATGATAATAGATAATTATTTCCCCAGCACATACTCGTCTCTGACAATAATTTTTTTTCTTCCGATATTCGTGTATGAACTAAACGCTCTTCGATGGCATGTTCCCAAAGGCTCAAGATTAAATCTAACATAAAACATTTTCCTTAACTTAAGTCCAAAGACTACTATATAGCTGTAGGTTTGCTTGAAATTGATTATTCGGTACGCGGTTTTTAAAAACAGCTGATACCGTCAAAAGGAAAATCTTCGATCGAGTGATCGATACACCAGGTTTTATTTAAGTGCGATTTTATCTCTAAATGAACTTTTCGTTCAATTAACTTGACTATACATTACTGCCAGAGCGCACTTTAACCTTGTCTGTTACATCGTTTCACATTGTCTCATGCAGATAATTTCCCTCATAAACCAGCAACTGACGGCTGATAAATCAATTGGACCGAACCAGAAGAACAATGAATACCTACGACATTAATTTTACCACTAAACACTGTAAGGATGTTTGTTTTCTCACCGCTTATTTGATACAACTGTGAATGGACATTGGCTAGAGACCACTCTGACTTCCTGGACATTGGTTAGTCAGATTTCCATTTCTATGGAGTGCCCCAGACCCCCGCACCACAAGGACACAACACTACTGAGTAGTGCCTGACACTGCTTACTTTTTTAACATTTCCTTTAACTCCAGTCCATTCATTCACAACCCTGTCCCAGACTATTCAGAATTAAGGTCGCCTTCTCTCTTTCTCTCTCTCTCTCTCCCTCTCTCTCTCTCTCTCTCTCTCTCTCTCTCTCTCTCACTCCCTCTTTCTCTCTCTTAGAATTGGATTTCTCCTGACATATCTAATTACCGCTGTTCAGTCAGTCTCTTTTTTTTGACACTCCATGGGGTTTGAAAATTTTCGGCTCCAACTAAAACGAAAAACAGTAAAAACAAAATTCCTTTCCCATTGTTAAAAAGTCTACTCGTCTCTTGACATCTCTCTTTAAAAAAAATAGTAACGAAAATATTGAAGTGGTAAATGCAGAGATGAGTCCAATCAGGGGCGTTTCTCTCTAGATTTCTCTACTGTGAGGAAAGATATTCAGCATGATTCGCTCATGGAAAAATGAAATATAGTTTGATTTTCACAAAAGGAAGGAAATTAATGTTTTCCGTACCTCTTTCGTAACCAAAACTCAGTCTGAAGCAGAATAATTATATTGCATTGAAGAAAACGTGGTGGTGGTGTTGATGGTGGGGGTGGTATGGTGGTGGTGGTGTTGGTGGTGGTGATGGTGGTGGTAGTGGTGGTGGTGGTGGTGGTGGTGGTTGTGGTGGTGGTGGTGGTGGTATTGAAGCTACCCCTACACAATGACGTGTTTA
This sequence comes from Melibe leonina, assembly GCA_031471865.1. Lineage (NCBI taxonomy): Eukaryota > Metazoa > Mollusca > Gastropoda > Nudibranchia > Dendronotidae > Melibe > Melibe leonina. Next base: position 8,558 of record JAUEKZ010245290.1, read on the forward strand.
CTACCGTATTTATGAAGTAACAGTTAAGGCATTTTATTTTGTATTGTCTAGAAGCCGATGCAGCCTGCTGGGTAATGACCGAGTCCAAAAGTACCATTAGCGCTACGTCCATCCTTGACAAGGCTCAATGCTGTCCTGCATTCCACCTGGTTACCTACATCAATAATTTGTAATGGGTCCCGAGAACTATCATCCTTCCATTGATTGTCATTGCCCATCCAACATTGCTTTACCAGAACCAGATGAGGTGGATGGCACCATTGCACCGACCAGCCTTTTACTTTTCCTCTCGAGTGTACACCTGCCTCCGACATAAGTAAGAAGTAAGTATTAAGTCTTGTAAAGCCTGATGACCCATAGACCCTGAGCTTAGTCCGTTTTTTGTAGCGTTAAGTGAACAAAATACAATGCCTGTGATCCTCTGGATATGACGCTGTTCTATCGCAGATTACTTTCCCCAACCCAATGGTAATCATTTTACACATGGGTGGAGTGAGTCAATTGGAGTAAATTTCCTTGCCCAAGGAAAAACCGGAGTGCCACTGGTAGGAATCGAACCCGGAGCCCCGGGTTGTGTGCTCCGTCGCTACCAGTTAGGTCACCGCGCCTCCCTGCCTCCGACATAGCTTGGGCAAAAGATTGTTCCTAGAATCTTTGCTCGCACGCCTGCAGTTATAATCCTTTGATGACAAGTTATTTCTATATTATTATTTAAGATATCGTATCATACTATACAATTGTCTAGTCAATCTAGTTGCGTAAGGGATGCAGGGCGGAAACGGAAACCGCAAGCTGTGTACAACCCACCTTACTTAAACCTGTCCACAGATCAATGAGTTCACGCATTGAGTCAAAGTGACATGACGGATGTAATAGCGTCTGCGCCATCAGCTTCCAGCTTCAGGATCCAAATTCCATTTCACTGAACTCAAAGGAAGATAAACTATTTTGTCTCCATTCCTCAAGATAGCGTTACAGCTAATGGTTTGTTTTCGGAAGGCAATGCTCTCTAAAGACAGTGAAAATAATTGAAAAGTCTCATGAACAAACCAAAACATAAGACAAAACAAAAAAGGAAAAAACATCGTAATGCTTGTACTTATTAAAGCTCCGTATCGTAAACCCTTTAATACATTTCCTAGACATGAATATGTAAAGTATTTAAAAAGTTCTTCACCACCGATGATTGGTATGTCGGAGTCTGAATAGTTCGATAAGATTGGGCCTAGTTTTAAACATAAGTTTTATTCTTAACTCTTTCAATGCTAGGGTTATTTCTTAAGCTGCTTACTAGATATCAAAATCTTAAATATCTACAAGTTTTTAATCCAGATAAATAAGATTTCAGTGGACCGACATATACCAAAAGCCTTTTAGCATATGGCAGTCCATTGAAATCTTACCTATCTGGTATAATAACACGTTATTTTTCAAGATTTTGCATATTCTGTTTGGTTAGAATTGGAACCCGCAGTGCAAAGGTTAACTATAACAAATAAAATGTTAGAATGCTTGATATAGATATCTGAGAAACAAAATGTCATTTCGTTTTCTAGCAAGCGTCGGGCTTTTATGGGAATAATATCGCAAGTAAAAAAACAACAACCATTACTAGGAGTACACCATTTTAATATCCTGTACTTGTTTCCGAAATAATCATTTACCGACGGATATCTAAAACAATCATGCACAGGAAATGTTTTCATATGCGGAGAAGAAGGAGTGAGTACTATCTTTGTTTATAATACGAATTATTTATTGTACGATGTGTCAGAAACAATTTGAATATTTAAGGTAAAGTAGCGAGCGGGACGCCCTGACATGGCAGAAGTCTTGTAGCTGGAGTATTAAAAATATCAAAGAAAGTGAATGACCTGTCCGCGACTAGAGGTCCGGGTGCCTCTCTTGTGTCGTGGCGCTCCCCAAGAAACCCTGGGGGTTTATCAGATATAATTACCTGTATTTGCTTCCGAAACAACCATTTCACGACGGATATCTTAAGCAACCCCCCCCCCCCCCAAACAACAATTCGAAATAATTAGATAAATAAACAAATAAAATATCGGTCTAAGGGGTATTTGAATACCATTCGGGTTCAACCACTCTAGCCCACTCCATTGTACATGGAGACAATATTTAGTGATATTCATCAAAAGTGATAGATCGGAATTTACCAATTCAATCAACAAGAACAAAAAATGATAATATTATGCTAACGAAATAAAACAGCAATAATTATCATACTTATTCCGTCGTAACTGAATTATCATTAACATTATGGTAGTGAAGCTCATGATAATGCTGATGATAATTATGAGGCTGATAATAATTATGAAAAGGAGGAGAAGGAAAAAATTGAAGATAGGGCGGTTGCTGACCCATCAAATGATGCGTGTGGCAGTGAAGGTGATTGATTTTGTTGTTGTTGTTGCTGTTGATGTTACTGTTGTTGTTGTTAATTATATTGTTTTTGAAGTGATGTAAAATTCTGATGACGACTACAGTATATATGAAGCAAATCTTTGATACAAAGATATTGAATTAAGTGAGTGAGAGAGAGAGAGAGAGAGGGACTCCTTCTCTTCATCTGTTTTTCTTTCTCTCTTACTCTCTATCTTCCTCTCTCTCACCCCCTCTCTCTCTTTCTCTATCTGTCTTTCTCTCTCTCTAATTCTCTCGTTTACCCTTCTTCTCTTTCTCTCTCTCCCTCTCTCTCTTTCTATCTTTCTCTCTTCAATCATCTCTCTTTTTCTCTCTCCCTCTCTCCCCCCTCTCTCTCTCTCTCTTTCTCTGTCACTCTGTCTTTCTCCCTCTCTCTCCCTTTCTCCTTCTTTTTCTCTCTCTTTCTTTCTCTCTATCTTTCTTTGTCTTTTTTCTGTTTCTCTCTCTCCCTCTCTTTCTCCCTCTTTTTCTCTCTCCACCTTTTCCTCTCCCTGCGTCTCTCTCTCTCTCTCTCTCTCTCTCTCTCTCTGTCTGTCTGTGTCTCTTGTTTGCGTACATTATCTCCTGATGGCTAAATCTGATCCGCTGAAAAGGGAAAGCACATCCCATAAATAGGTCTTAAACCGGATGCCTCTTCGCCTCACAGATTTCTTTTTTGTACTCCTTCAAAATTTGTCCTCAAAGATGATATGATATGATATTATATACAAATATATTTTTTAAAAACCTCTTACCACCCAGCTCTCACCCTACAAGTTTAGAAAAATTAAACCTTTCCTCCCTTTGAAAAAGAGCCTTAATATTATGTCGCAATACTGTCAGTATCAGCTCCATCTCTAGCCTTAAGGTGTGTGTCCACTGGTTGATTTTAGGAATAGAAAAATAAAATAGAAATCGCACCAATTGAAACACCCAAGACTTTTCTATCTTATTTTTCTATTCCTAAAACCTACCAGTGGACACACACCTTTACTTTAACAAAAACATCTTTTGATCTAGAATCCAAGTACGAATAAGATCTATTTAAAGATAAACAAATACGTTCTGTTAGATCGTAGCATGGGGAGAAAAAGTAAAACGGCTTTGTTCAAATAGCACAAACTGATGCAAAGACGTATTCCAACCTAAGTCGTAACTATGGTTTCTAAGAATAATATCTTAACCTTTTCTTTCAACGCTAAGGGTATTTCTCAAACCACTAACTAGATGTATCAAAACCTCCAATATTTTCCTGTTCAATGAACATGATATGTCAGTTCACTCAAATCTGAATTATCTGGTAAAAGAACAGGCAAATCTTAAAGAGTTTGCTTATCTTTTTCGGCAAGGATCAGACCCCGCTATGAAAGGGTCAAAACCCATTTGAACTTTGAGACCCATTTAGTTAATTCTTTTTTTCTCTTCTAGCTTGAAGCAGACAAGTGGCAATGCATGGATAGAATGCTAGTGCATCCCAGAATACTCTCCCAATCTGATTGTGATTTTGTAGGTCTGTAACCAATAAGCGAAGTGAGGCATTGCACACTAATTTCCTTTCCACAGAAACAGGAAGTGCCGCTGGTAGAGAATCTAACCCGGCGCCCATGGCTTTCCTCTGCACGCATAAACCGAACTTTTTTGTTCATTGTTCATGTCTTCTTTTTAGGGGAGCGGATAGCTCAAGTGGTTAGCTCGCCGTCCGTGCTGCCGGCCAGGCGATGGGTGCCGTAGCTGGGTCCCGGGTTCGAACCCCACCTAGGAAAAATGTTTTTCTGTCTTTTCTGTTTCACCATTTTTTCTGCTTTCCTTGGCTTTGTCTCGTTTCTGCACCGCATATTCTCTCAAGTTTATCACATCTCTTGTGATTCCCAGTGCTTGCTCCCCACCTTACTCATTATCCAATTTTGAAAGAAAGTTAGCGAAATTTTCAAATTTGGTGTTTAAGCTTACGTTTCGGACCCTAGCCTTGGCGGGGGCCTCCGATGGGTGCTACTTCTGTTATTTCTCTTTTGGCTTTCTTATCATCTTACGTTTCCCAGCAATCTCTCAAGTGCTCTCTTAACAAGCATACATACCGTTTTATATCTGTTAGTTCAGTCTTGATCCTGCCTGTTGTCCGAACAGATTTGTGGTCAACCCTCAAGTTTTACATTGTGGTACCCAACTACAGGCTCACTTGCTATCTAGAAGGACTTATTACTTTTGTAAACAAAGGTCGGTAGAATAGCCAGGGTTTCCCAGGGCCATAATACATGATGTGGGAGGTAGTTATAGTCTGTTAGTATGCCCTTCTCTCATTTGTGGTTGTGAGAGATTATATTGTACTTCTTTGTGGACTTTTTAAAGATTTTTTTGTTTTTGTTTACAATCATCTCTCGGTGGAACGTCCCGAGTAGGATCAAAGTCTGGCTGATATTTTAACTACCTAGTCTACCATTTTACTTACCCCTGGGCTATAATATTACTTCAGCGATTAAAGCGCCAGAAAAATCTAAATAAACAAACCAATAAGGATTTTCAATTAGCCGAATGAACGCACTTTGTACCTCTAGATCAATTGATTTCTTCATTTAGAAAAACCTTCCCAAAACCGACATTGCAATAAAATCGAACAACACTTTGCTACTTGATAATACAACAGTTGAATTTTTTAAACAGACTTTCTGACCATCATTATTGGGAGTAGAGTTGACAAAATTGTGATTCCGCAATCAGTCGTCGAATGCAATCTTATAATATTACATTTTTCACAAGTGAGGAGTTTTGTGGGGAAAAAACCCCACTAGAAACAAACAAAAAATTATATATCACACATTGACAACTGAACTAGCTTTGAAAAGACTACATGTAGCTTTGTATGCTGAGAGTGAACCCTGTGAACGAACTCAATCGTTAAAAAATGTCAATTATCTTCAAGAGATTTCCGGTTCAGTCACTCAAAAATCCCGATTATCAAGTGAGAGAGTCGATAGGAAGAGAGAGATAGAGAGAGAGAAAAGAAATGAAAAGAAAAAGACATAGAGAGAGAGAGAGAGAGAGAGTAGAAAAGAAAGAGACAGAACGAGAGAGAGACAGAGAGAGAGAGAAAGTAGAAAAGAAGGAGACAGAGCGAGAGAGAGAGAGAGAGAGAGAGAGAGAGAGGGAGAGAGAGAGAGCAATGTAAGGCGGGAAAAGGGGGCGGGCAGAAAGGGTGAAAGAATGATTAAATCGATAAGAGAAAGAGGAGAAGGAATAAAGAAGATTAGACGCTTAAAACTCATCGTAAATGTGACATGGATATAATAATGACACACGAATAAGATGTAACTTCAGGCTAAACTCCGACACCCGCTGTGGTTTCTTTTTGGAAGACGAATTTGTAACCAGAAACGATCCATACTATAAGGACTAGTACCTCCTCTTTTAAAGAAGGCAAAGAATCTTTACAATGAGTATTTTCTCAATTCCCAAGTACATAATATAATATGTAAGGGCAGTCTCGACAAGATAAGGTAGGTGGGCGAAAGGTACTTAATAATCACTGGGCAGAAGCAAGAGCCTTCTAAACGAATTACTTGTACCCTAGTTTGAACTCCAGCGGTTCAAAGCCACAGGTAATACGGCTAAGTCCAGATGTTATCGTTTAATTGATTGTGCTTTTTCTCATATGTTTTTTTTTAAAGAAACGTTCTTGATTTCTTATTACAGTTTTAGAAACTCTTCTATTATCTTTTATGACCATTATATTTTGAACCTAAAAAGAAGACAATGTAATGGTAATTGAAAATTCAAAGTGGTACCTTTCAGTGAAAGACGCATTCTACGAGGGGCATATAGTAGTTAAGGCTCGAAACCAAATTTAAAAAATAATCCTCGAAGAGCAGAAGAAGTGCTAAGATAAATAAACACGAAAACAGAGAAAGCGACATTTAGACTCAAGGTCTTCATCAAGCATGCTGAGTCGATATGTCGCTCTCTATTTCTGCCATGTAAAATTAATGCTTTTGTCGAATCCGCTGAAACAGACTGGACTATTCTTAGCCAAAGTGAAAAAGTACAATAGTTTTAAAGGAAATAAAGATTGAAACTAAAATCTCGGCGGTTTTGATTTTCCTTATATGGTAAACGAATATCTCCTTATTGTTGTTTTTGTTTCGATTTTGTTGTTTTTGTGCGGGGGCGGGGGATTGGCATTTGATTTGACCAAAATTTACGAACGTTCAAGCAGCCTGATTGAATTTCATCGGTGTGTCAGTATGATTGTTCAGACCGATCTCAAACAGACCAGAGGCGGCCTCTCTCAGAGCGTCTGTATCTGTCTGTGCCCAGCGGCTCGGGGCCTGTTTTCCTCACTGTTTTCTCCGTCCGACAGGTAGCCTGAAGGTTCTTCACATATCTAGATGAGCAACGTCTATGGATACCTCTTCCTTGTGTTTTATTTTTATTGATTACATAAAAAACAAGCTCTCCTTTCATCAATTTTGTATCTTTGTTTTAAAGAGTTAAGTTACAATACCCCTAGGATCACCCTTTTGTACTTACAGTGCTGCTGACACCAAGTTAGGACCGAGACAAAGTCCATTTTCAGGGATTTCAGGGAACGGACATATGTCAAAAGCATGAAATTCGGGCTTTTGTCATATGTTAGAGTTCACTGAAATCTATTATATCTGTTATAAGAGCACGTACAGTTTGAAGATTTTTTGGGCCCTTAACATTGAAAGGGTTAACAGCGGCGTTTTAGCAAGCGCTCGGCGTTATATGAACAGTGTTATGACTGGTTGGGCCCTCGGTGTCAGTATACTGTGACTGGGTGAGATATTTAAGTTAAGCCTCCAGTATCTCTGTGTTGCAGTACGTTAACCTTTTTAAAGAGCTACGCCTTTGATATAAACCTAAATGTGTTTAAAGGGGCATTGAATGGGGCGGGGGGCGGGGACACTAACCAACCAAATTCACTAGATCACGCAACACGTTTTGGGGTTCAACATAAATCAAACAGCCTCAGTAACCTCCCCTGCAATACATTCAACTGCTTATTATCATGCGGCCCGATGAAAGTCTAGCCGGCTAAGGATTTCACTGCCACCTCTAAATAAACGCACATAAAAATGTTAATATATATAACAATAAGAAGATTATATTCCTTTATTCTCTCTCCACCCCCCCCCCCCCCCCGCCCACCCCCTTCCAACCCACACATTATACACCAAAGGCATATCTATGACTAATACAAAATATTCGAACCGCCCTCACATAAAATGTTCTCTTAGTTGGACGTTGAATTTTAATTTAGAGCCATTGTCCACTACCTCCGAAGAGACCGCACTCCAGACACAACCATACTTTCTCTGGGTGGTCTGTCTGTACGGAAACAGTAGACAAGAGTTCTGAAAGTCCTGATTTGGCAGTGTTACCTCGCTGGGAAAAAAGATAGCCCAGCATCAAAGGTGTCGGCAGGGGTCTTCGTCCTTTACTTGTCGTGTCCGTTGTCTACCAGAGATGTGTATAGACTGTGTGCGTTGAGACAAAATACTCACAACAATGACCGCACTGTTTTAACACACACACAATTGTTTGATGCTGTTATTGAGAGGGAAAGAAAACACTACTCACTTGGTTTCGGGGATGTTGTCATTATGACGTCAAACGCATACAGTCTGTATTTAAAGGCACAAGCAGTCTGGATTCGCATTGATCTATGCGCTATAAACATAGTATGCTTATATTTTTAACATACACCAAACAAAAAAAGTAAAGTCATAAATGAACAGAAACAAAACAAACAACATCAAAACCAATGATATCGCCATACTAGATAGATGCGAAAGGAAGTGGGCTGCCACCAACAACAGAATGAATGAATAAAAACAAATCAAACAAAACAAACAAAAAAGAAAGAGAAAAAGCCATTAGAACTAAAAACAAAAACAGTCTTCAAGAGTTAGATTAGGTCTTAATCTTTTTACTATACAATAGTTAAGAGAAAGAATATACTCACTTTTATTACAACCTCGGAGAATTTGATATTGAATGTTACAATAATATGTTACACTCTCCGAAATGGTGTCGTTGGTAAAATCCTTGCGACATTGCAAACTATCTCCTCAGATAAGAAAAAAGAAAAGAATAAAAATAAAAATCACTATAATGTCACCTCAGATAGTGACTGAGAAAACAGTGCTCTTTCCCAATGGCATGACTCTAAGCCATCCATGCGAAGGGAGTGATTGCTTCGCCCGGCTCTCGAGTCACACTCGGAGTCTTCCACTCTGCCGGTGTTATTAGCTTCCACCAGCACAAGCAGTGCCGCTCTCTTGTGCTCAGACGAACGGTGGCAGCACTGGACGAAAGTACGTGCTGAAAAGGTTAAGTAAAACTTGTAGAACTTGGCTCATTCTGCTCATTGTATCAAATACGAGTGCAGAGGTGATGTTTTTTTGTTTTTTTTTGTTTTTTTTTGTCTTTTGGTTTCTTCGTTTTTTGTTTTTGGTTCTTTTTGTTATTGGTTGGTTTCGGTTTTTTTGTTGCTGTTGTTGGTTATTTTGGTTTATTTCTGTCTTTCTCTTTATTAATACATCTCTGTCTAACTTTCACAAAGAAAGAAAAAAAATGGTTTGCGATAATGCCAAAGGTGAATTTTATTCATCAATCATTTTAGACCATTGAGATAAAAAGGCAATTATCAATAAAAAATAAGATTCTCTATTAAATATCCCATTTTGGACCCAAGGTCTTCATCGGGCATGCTGAGTCGAAATGTCGCTCTCTTTGTCTGTCATGTAAAATTATTACTTTATCGATTCTACTGAAACAAACTGGAAGTTAAAGAAAAATATAATTATAAGGGGAGTGAAGACCGGAACTCAGTCATAGGAATCTTTATTTTTTTCTCAAATGGTGGATGAATTATCAAATTCTTTTTTAAACGTTCATTTTACTATTTGTTATTTCCTGTTTTTTTCTCCATCTTGTTGAGTTCTTTTCATGTGGGTTGGCATTTAATTTGACCCAAATTTACGAACGTTCAACCAGTCTGAATGTATGAGTGTGACTGACAAGAACAATGTCACCCAGACCAGAGGCGGGCTCAGACACTGGCGGACAGTAATGATCACCCAATAGTGACTACCCTCGTTATGATTAGGAAAAAAATTAATATATTTACATGTATAGATATTGATCTATAAAGACAGAAAAAGATTGTTTAACTCGGACACACAACTGTACAAAAAAGGTGGAAAACATGTATCAAGTCCTTCCACGTTGGACCTTAACTTTGAGAGTTTGAATGGTACCATGAATGTTCATTTAGACTGTACAAACTCCCTTTCCGCAGTAATCTGCATGAACCCTTGCACGGCGAGATCTAATTCTAACCCAACTTGTATGAAAAATCTTGAAAATGTACGTGTTCTTGTATCATATCAATCAGATTTCAATGAACTGAAATATGCCAAAAGCCTAAAGTTCAGGGTTTTGGCATATGTCAGTTCAATGAAATCGAATGTTATCTGGTATAAGAACAGGCAAGTTTTGTGGCCTTAGTAGTGAAAGGGTTAAGAGTCAACGCTTTTAACGGCTGTGTCAGGAACCATGTATTAACATGCCCGATATATCCACAGCCCTTGGCAACAGGACAAAATGTTTCGTTACGACTCTACAGAATGTGACTGATGAAATGCTTTGTAATATTTTGTTGGTACTTTTCAAGTTCTTTTTTCATTTCCGCCACTTTAGTATAATAATGATGATAATAATAATAATAATAATAATCTTTATTGTCCAGGAAAAGGCAATCCGTGGTTTGTTACAATGTTCTGCACGACATGATGAATATGATTTACAAACAACTCACAACGTACTCACCCCATACACACAACAGTCGTACGGCATGTTATAAAGCACACTCACTCAGACACACACAATATACAGTACACGTTAGGTCATTACAGGAGAACGCACGTGCGCGCACTCATATATATACACACACACACACACACACACACACACACACACACACATACTTAACTTACGGTATAGTGTTATTGCTTCATGTACCAATCAATACTTTTCACACAATTTCTAATACTCATGCTGATATTGATGTGAATGTTTCAAATGCCAATCAATATTTTTGCACATACTTTCCAATACTAATGCTGATGTTGATTAGGATGACTTTTATTGGAGTTGAGATTACTGATTGCTGAAGGTATAAAAGTAGACTTATATCTGTTTGTTCTACACTTGTTGGTAAGCAAAACGTTTACCTCATGGGAGAATTTTGAACTCGCAATTCAGAGGGTGTTTGTGTGAGTTAACTATACAATATGCTTTCCTTTAAGATTATGGCAATTGGCTTTTTAGTCAGGTATCACGCGCTTTTTGCATAATCTTAAAGTACAAAGCTATCTAAAACTTGCTATTCTTTTCACCATTTTGAGAAATCAATAATAATAATCGGAAGTTTTTTTTCAAGCCTTCTTGCGTATAAAACGTCTCCAATTATTTTTTACACTAAACAAACAAGTCTTATAATGGTTTTATTTATGCAGTCCAACAATGTTAGTTTTATTCATTGTCTTTTTCTTTTTCTTTTTTTTTTTTATAAAATCACTTCACATTATTGGTGTTTTCAGAGTCAACAAAAAAAAAAGAAATGAAAAGAGAAACGAATCAATGAAAATGAAATGTTTTATCAACCAATCATCTCAAACACACGTCCTCTTAGATCCAAAATCTAAACAGTCCTTTTTAAGCTGTCAATTTTTTACCGCATACCTCGGAGTTATATTCTTTTGTGATAAATTGTGATTGACGTTTGTTAATATTACAAGGTCAAGCAAACCAGAAAAGTGAAAATAAGCATTTATCTATTGATACTTGCAACCATTGAAAATATCATAACCACGATTACCACCAATCGACTTAGATCACAAAGACAGCTCAGGAAATCAAAAGAATAGTTCCATTATACTGTCACTACAAACAAAAGTTGTCTAGGACGTTCCTCTTCTCTCAAAGCCTTTGATTGAACTGAGGGGCAAAGGTCAACAAGAAGACTTCACCATGCAGACACGATCGTCAGCGCATTTCTCCTATTTCATACTTAATTCCTTTCTTCCCATTTCGCCCTCTCTCTCTCTCTCTCTCTCTCTCTCTCTCTCTTTCTCACACACCCCCTTTTTCATTGCTCTCTCTTCCCCTTGAAAA